>JAGDYQ010000019.1:4840951-4898451 GCA_021962125.1 Bulinus truncatus
GGGTGTTTCTTTATACCAATACGGGTCCAGTATGTATACTAATATTGGTATGCGTACATTACAATACGTGTATTTATGTATATACCAATATACGGGGTATGAAAAACAAAACCTACGAACTTGACTTTCTGGCAGAAGGAAGGAATCGATTGACACACGAGCCACTGGTATCATCACAACTCTTGATATTTATTGCCTCAGTCTGACAGTACATGACTTAAGATGAGAGGATGGGTGTGGGTGTGGGGTGGGGAGAGATTGGTCAAAGGGAGGGAGAGAGAGGGTGGAGGGTATAGCACCTTCATCCCCCAAGGGGTGGGACACGTTTCAACGCTGAATAAAATATTTACTGAAAATGGGTTTTGTCTTTCTCCCCCGGAAACACGATAGTCTTACTGGTTTAGGTCACTCATACACACACACACATACAAACAAACATACTAAGACGTGGACACACATAAACAAACACTCAGAAATAAACATACAAACGTTTTAAGAGATTAAGACACACCAGACACACACACACACACATGGACACACACACATACATGGACACATCATTAATGTAGAGTAATGTAGTCCTACAACATGGCTACGACAGTGTCATTGGTCGGCACACTATTTAGTTAGAGTGCAGTAAATCTATTATGAAATGTGTGGAGTAATCTGTGTTTGGAATGTATATGTAGTAGTACATGTACTATGGTCTTTTAAGTCTGTATCAGCGACTCTCAATCTATTATCAGGACTGTACCTCAAAGGGTCCGAAAGTGTGTCATCGGGTACCCCTCATACGTACGTTCGCGAATACATGTAATTATTTTCATAAAGGAATGTCGACCTGTAGGTACCTGGTTCGATCTCCGGTGAGGATAAAGGAAACATTTCAGATCTTGGCTTAAGTTACCGACATATCTCCCGTGGTGCCTCTATGGCCACTGCACTATCGGCTAGGGTGAGGATGAAAGAAGGGCACCATCTCATCCTTACCTTGGGTACTTGGGCACGTGGTTTGATTTCACAGTAAACTGGTGACCTTCCATATCCCCTTGGAGTACGCATATCACCAGTTGAGAACCGCGGTTCTATATAGTTTACGTCTAGGGTCTATACGTCTAGGGTCTATACGTCCAGGGTGTATACGTCCAGGGTCTATACGTCCAGGGTCTATACGCATGATTGCACAAAAGAGGGATTGTGACGTCGATGAAGATTAACGATTCTAAATCCCGAACATCTTTTTGAAAATCAACACCACTCAATATTTACCAGTCAAAAGGTGTGAGTAAATAAAAGGGGAAAAAAAAAACAACAACACATGTGCGTCATAATACACTGATACATGTATAATAAATAAAGTACCCATGTACATGTCGAGATAGCGTCAAACAACACAACTGACACACACACACACACGCACACACACACACACACACGCACGCACGCACACACACAGGTGCTAAACTTGACCAATAGGTTTTTTTCAACTTGTCTCCCTTCAACTCACCCCCTCATCACCCCTCCCTCACCGTCCATTACCACCACCACTACTGATCCCAAATCCCTACCGTACCACAAAGGTAAGACATGTAAATGACAACCGAGTCCCATCACCTGGTTGTGTGAGGGAATGTCATCTTCTGATCTTTTTTTTTATCTTTTCTTCATGTAGTAACATTAGTTACGGAGAAATCAGACCGTTACTCTCTTTGCTTCAGTCAAACTGACATGGCAGGGAGGGGGGGGGAATTAAACTACCCCCGCCGCCCCCCGCCCCCCTTTTATTTAAAAAAAAAATCTTCAGGGGTGATTCATTATTTACATTTGATATCCTCATTAGATTAACATATTCAGTCTCGTCATGGGTACAGGCTTAGGGTTAAATGCCATCTGTTGGTATAATGAAACATAATTGTCATGTTTTTAAGTAAAATAACATATGAAACGCCATGTGTGTGTAAGTACAGCAGGACGGTAGAAGCAAATGTGCCTTTGACATCTAGTGACGTAAGTCTCTCGTAGTGCCTCCGCAGTCCCTGCACTCTTTAGTTTTGTTTCGGTGGAGAAGAAAGAAGGGCACAAGGAAACCACGGACCCAGTAGTGGTTGATAGATTGTAAGAGATGACCGCAAGCTCAGTTTACACAGGAACTTAACCGGTGTGAGCGGCGAGAACAGACAGACAAAACTTTGTAACAAGATGATCACACACTTGTAGTTTTTGGCATAAGTCATTCAGTATCGTGACATAATACATACGTTATCATATACAGTCGATTCCGCTTAATTGGGACACATCGGGACCGAGGCTTTTTGTCCCAATTAAGCGGCTGTCCCAATTAAGCGGAATCCACTGTATATATATATATATATATATATATATCATGGCATTTGATGATATTAAATTGGAAAAGGCTAACGCGATGATGACATATATGGCGATGGATATCTTTCGGTTGACATTTTGTGAAAAGGTGAGGAGTTTAGTATGACTTATAATCATCGTTAAGGGATCACGTGATACTGTTTGACCTATATACAGCCAGTCTTTACTTAATAAAGTAAAAAAAAAAATAAAAGATTCAAGACACAGATATTGTGTAGTAATGCTGTGTCTAGCCTATTGTTGTTACGTAGTCATGTTGGACCACGCATTACAATACCAAATGAATACAAAACAATGTATTACCCAGACACATAATACAGTAATATATCAGCAGTGGCATACACAGGGAGGGGCGCAGGCGGTGGTTCATCTAGGGCTACCAAAAAGGGGTGTCATTTTTATTTTTTTTATTTTACAGTTTTAGCCCCTTTTTTTTTTGGCGGAAAGATGGGGGGCGGCATGTTGCGTCCACCGCGGGCAAAAATAACCGCAAGTTACTCAACTGATAAAGAACACAATAAGAGATTAACATGTTACCACGCCGTATTATACTAGCATATATAAGTATACATGTACAAAAACGCTTAGATACATTACAAGCAATATACGACTTGTATTGTATATAATAACACATCAGATAACACATAGTTGTAGCTTAGTGCATGAACAAAATATAACAACTACCGTACTGTACCATATCAAACAAACACAACAACATTATCATTCAGTACCATAACGTACAGGGATAATTGACCAATTAAAATACGACTGACTTATCATCGCTAGCAGATATCACATGCAGCCACTCCACAATTCCCGCCTACGGAATGACCAGCGTATCAAATCAGGATAGGTCGCACATTTTATTGCGCACATACTACTTTTTCTTTTTTTTTTTTTAGTTTTTTTTTTCTTTTTTAACGCCGCCATTGCCAGCATGGTAGGGTGTAGTGTGCCTACCACACCAACATTGTTGGCGGCGCTGATGCAAGTCTGCCATGCCTACAGAGCGGCGGGGTGAGTGTGCCCGCTATCATCTGCAGGGATGGCAGAAAGATGGGTTTTAATCCTTGCCCAAACCGGCCAGACCAGCAGGGTGTGTGTACTGCCGGTCGGCCAGAATGGCAAGGAACGGGGTTTTTCCTGCCACTCGGACAGAGAGGAGGGTGTAGTGTGCCTTTACCCTCAGCCGGAAATGGCAAGCTACGCAGGTGTGCTTGAGTGGGACGGAGTGGAAGGGTGTTGTGTGCCGACCACATCCGTCACCACCGCCAACTGTGAATACTGCGGTCTCGGATAGTCCTCATTGACCACAGTACCACCACCCTCGCAAGTAATGGGTTTTTTTCCTGACTAGAGAACCCCTATGATCCATCCCCCGTGGATCATGGTATGTCTCTCAGACCAGGAAGGAGAGATCACAAAATATCATGCCAAAATATTCTGTGAGACTCTCCGAAACACATACTACATGGTCGCTCCAATCTTGACTCTTCTGTTGTTAAGTTCTACCTGCACTTAAAACACCAAAATCGCCTACACCAAAGGTGGGCTAACCTTTTCACTCGCGAGAAATATTGGGGTACGTAGATTTTCCGACGGGCCGCCCAGATCAAAAACAGACGGAGGTATTGTGTGCTGGAACAGTGGGCGGATCAAACAGACCGAGATTTGGCCCCCGGGGCGTAGTTCCCCCCCCCACCACGCCTGGCTAGCACCCCCTCCCCCCTCCAAGACCTCTTTTTTTCCCTTCTTCTTTTATAGCTACCACCCATCTCTCCCCCTCCTTCAACCGATACTGTTTTCCCCTCTCCATCTGAACAAAACTCTAACCGCAGCTATTAATTACACTCATGTCATTTAAACAAATAAAAAGCCAAGCGACTATTGGAAACAAAAACAACACACACACACACACACACATATACACAGACATACACACACACATACACACACACACACCTGGCCAGTTGTATATGTCAGTGTTCAAACATGTATGATGGATGGAAGGGACCAAAAAAAAAAACAATATGCATACAGACTCTGTATAGAACAGCTGTGGTGTATAGATGCACAAAGACTTTACTCGCCTCTTTCGCGGATTCACCTTAACACGGTTTTTATGGGCTATACATACATATGGTGTGCCAAAAAGTGAGAACATCATATAACATACAAATTATTTTGAAATACAATTTAATTAATTGTATTCTTTCATGTAATTTTGTTTGCAAAGTATTTAGCCAATCAGAAATCCTGTTCAATGCTTATCAACATTTTTCTAAGCGTACAGCTAAACAAACTTTGATATAATTATATTACCGTCGACGCAACGTTCTAATTTTTTTGGCCCAATCTGTATATATGTAAGCTATAAAAACATATATAACTTTTCCATATTAAACATAACATCCGATTCTTTTAAAGTCTAATATGTATTTATCCTCTTATCTAGTTACATTTATTAACCAATACGAGCGCAATGGCGGATATACAATGTTATCTCATTTCTAGGGAGGTCTTAATAGTGTTGTTTTAGTCCCAGGTCATATTTTAGTTTCAGTTTTTATTTCGTTTTTTTCTGTAATAATTTCAGTTTTCGTCTAGTTTTAGTCTTGCTGCTAATTTTAGTTTTAGTTCTCGTTGACGAAAAGTCAACATTTTCGTTAACGAAGGTTTTAGTTTTAGTTTTCGTGAACGAAAGCAAGACTATATTTTAGTTTCAGTTTTTATTTCGTTTTTTCTGTAATAATTTCAGTTTTCGTCTAGTTTTAGTCTTGCTGCTAATTTTAGTTTTAGTTTTAATTCTCGTTGACGAAAAGTCAACATTTTCGTCAACGAAGGTTTTAGTTTTAGTTTTCGTCAACGAAAACAACACTAGGTCTTATTATAATGATGAAATCAGTTGTCAGTCGGTTATAAATATTATATTTCTAAAAACAGATTCACACTTCGCGGAAATCCACCCGTCTCGGTAGATCTGAAACCGATTAACCGCGAAAAACGAAGAGAAATATCCCCCCCCCACCCCCAATTCAGCAGACAATCTGAAAATTAAAAAAAAACAAACAAAAAAATGAAAAGTAAATGCATTTACAGATCTACTCGAACCCCATATACCCTAACCCAGGCACGCCGAGAGGGGGGGGGTCCGGGGGGGTCATTGCCAGGGGCCCGCATCTTAAAGGGGGCCCGGCCGCCCCGACCATGTCAATTTTTTCACGACTCATTGTTTATTAAGGCGCCCGCAACGATGTCCTGCCCTGGGGGCCCTTGTTGGCTCTCGGCGCCTCTGCCCTAACCCCCCTTTACCCGAACACTCAGGAAATGCCCGAGCCGTTCGTTGCTTAACTCGTCTATAGTTTTAAAAAACTGCGTGTAATTCAATGGTTCTAAAAACTTTTACGTTTCGCTACCCATTTTGACAGCAGTTGTAGGGTACTCTACATACACTCTGAGAGCCACTAGTCTAGTAGATCTGATTTAACTTGTAAATGTTCTCTGAGGGAAGGGGATGGGTTGGTGGGGGGCGTTTGTAAAGTTAGAATGCTCGGGAATGGCGCCATAAGAAAAAAAAAAGAATGAAATGTTTGGTGATAAATGACCTAAAGTGACCTAAAGGAAATTTAACAAATCTGGTGCCATTTAAAGAAATAACTGTGATTTTCTGAATTTATAAAAAAATAAATAAAAATAATAACTAAAAAATAATCAATTGTAGATGAGAATGTCTTCTTGTGTGTGCGCGCGTGCGTGTTAATCCTTCACCTGAAATATAAAAAAAAATTACCTACGCATTGCTCTTGTAACAATAACCGAATGACATTTTAATAGACGCCGGGGGGGGGGGGAGGGGAAAGGGGGAGAGGCGGAGGGAGAAGAGGCAGCTAAATGTTCAAAGATCTCAGCCACATGTGGGGCGATAAAAATCCCACACATAACGAGGAAATCAAGCCATCGTCCCATACCCCCCCCCCCAGTACAAGGGATACACCAATGCCTCCTACAGTACTGGATACAGCCCCCCCCCCCCCCACGAGCCAAAGTTTACATAAACGTGAATGGTGCACGGGGCCGCACATGGACTTGCAAAAAAAAAAAAGCCCCCCCCCCCAAGCTAAAATGATATGCTGCCAGAGCAAGGGGAAAAACAGTGCCAAGGGGGGGGGGGGCATTACCGCGCCCGGTAAACTCTAAGGGAGCTAAATCTTGAGTAATCAAAGAATGTCAAACATTTAGCCCGAGAGATAGGTCTGCCCACGTCATGTGTTAAACACGTCTGACTGACACAATTGACTGACCAACGTTGCGTGCAGGAATCGTTTAAAAAAAAAAGAAACCCGAGGGTAACAGGGAAAGATGTAAACAACCTGGTGTATCAAGGGATGACGTAAACATTGTTTTTAGTTGTTGGATAGAGTTTCACCTGGGAACATTAAATTATATTAAAATATTTTGTTCGCTAATGTATAGGCAACAAGGTAACCGGAAAAAACAACAACAGAACTGTAATAGATTTCAATTATTACTGTTTATTATTATTAATATTTACGGTTTTCAGTCCACGGGACTTACATTTTGTCGTCTGCAGCCAATCCCGCGGTTAGTGCAGTCAGCTATTGATACACAGATCTCCAGTTCCGATCCCGAGAATGACGTAATGAATTAGTTTTACACCTAACAAAACACATAACTCACACAAATCAGTACTAACTTTAAGATGCGCGCATGCAAGCGAGCACACATCTTGCCGAACGCGTTACACACATTATAACAAATCTTTTATTTCGGTGTGTCCATACATTAGCCGTTAGGTTGCAGTTACACTTTATTCCGAAATTGCACACAGCCAATGTCATTATCCGCAGACATCCAATGTCTTTATCCGCGCTCAGCCAATGTCTTTATCCGCGCTCAGCAAATATCTTTATCCGCACTCAGCCAATGTCTTTATCCGCACTCAGCAAATGTCTTATCCGCACTCAGCCAATGTCTTTATCCGCGCACATCCAATGTCTTTATCCGCGCACATCCAATGTCTTTATCCGCACTCAGCCAATGTCTTTATCCACACTCAGCCAATGGCTTATCCGCACTCAGCCAACGGCTTTATCCGCACACTTTAGAAGGGAAAATTGTAAAGAGTATGATCCGCACTGAGGCAGTTAACAACAATGATAAAACCTCTCATAGATATTGGAATCAATGATAAAACCTCTCATAGATATTGGAATCAATGATAAAACCTCTCATAGATATTGGAATCAATGATAAAACCTCTCATAGATATTGGAATCAATGATGAAACTGTGACTTAATTACACCAAAAGAAGTGTGAGAAATAAATTTCGTGTGCTCATTTGAACTTTGACTTCCTTAATTGAACTCACAGAATGAGTGCCAAATTGATAAAGCGAGACAATGTGATCATCTCAACAAAATGTACAATTAATACAATTCAACAAAACAAAAAAAGAAAATCAAAATGTAACGTCTGCAGACATCCCCCCCACCTTCCCCCTCCCCCCATTACCGTGCATTTGAAATCTTAAACTATGCACGTGTTATGATTACAAAGCTAAACTCTCCACACAGGTGAGTAGACATATAGAACTAAGTGTGTGCTCACTCAGACATTTTCAAAACTACAGGGGGAGGGAGGGTAAAGAGGGTGGGGTGGTTTGATGATATGAATGAAAATAAACACAAATGTTTGCAGGTGTGATTGACATAGAAAACACATTCCCAGCATTTAAAACGTGATTTAAAAAAAAAATATAATGTTAATTTCTCCTCTCTATCTCTCTACCAACTCTCTCTCTCTCTCTCTCTCTCTCTCTCTCTGTGTGTCTACTCCCACAGACGCTCACAGACAGACACATATAATCGAGTTCTCTCTGTAAGACGTCAATGAATGAGTAATTCTATTCATAAAGGGCAATAATAATAATAGTGTTTATCCTAGTTACGTCCCCCTAGAAAGCATGATAGACGCTCTTTGCTTCCATCCCACCCACCCCCAACCCAACGTCACACATCTAGCAGCTGAAATTATAACTACATAGAATTATTACGAAATAAATGTTAACGATGGCCGTAGTTAGATATATTTATTTCATGCTGAGTACATCAATCATACTATTTTGTTTTAAAATATGCAGGTCAAACACAATATGAACCACTCTCAAGCTATTGGTGTTGGTGGTGGTGGTGGTGGTATTGTTAGTTTAGCGGGTCGCTGTGTCAACTTCCGCTGCTCAATCAAGTCACACGATACAACTAAATTGATATCCGAGAAATGCGGTGAATCAGCGTATAAGTCAAAATAAACTAAGGGGGGGAAAAACAAAAACTTGGAATGTTTCTAAGGTCCATTGTAACTCAAGAGTTGAATGCAATGGTCTAAGGGCAACGAGAGAATTCACAGCCATCAAAAACATTATTATTTTTCATCCAAGAACAAAGGGTTAACTGCTCTCAGGCCAATAACTTAGGGTTAACTGCTCTCAGGCCAATACCATAGGGTTAACTGCTCTCAGGCCAAGACCATAGGGTTAACTTCTCTCATGCCAAGACCATAGTGTTAACTGCTCTCAGGCCATGAGCATAGGGTTAACTTCTCTCAGGCCAAGAGCATACGGTTAACTGCTCTCTCTCTCAGGCAAAGACCGTAGGGTTAACCGCTCTCAGAACATAGGGTTAACTGCTCTCAGGCAAAGACCGTAGGGTTAACTGCTCTGAGAACATAGGGTTAACTGCTCTCAGGCAAAGAACATATGGTTAACTGCTCTCAGGCAAAGACCATAGGGTTAACTGATATCATGCCAAGAACAAAGGGTTAACTGCTCTGAGGCCAAGAACATAGGGTTAACTTCTCTCAGGCCAAGAGCATAGAGTTAACTGCTCTCAGGCAAAGACCGTAGGGTTAACTGCTCTCAGAACATAGGGTTAACTGCTCTCAGGCAAAGACCATAGGGTTAACTGATATCATGCCAAGAACAAAGGGTTAACTACTCTCATGTCAAGAATATAGGGTTAACTGCTCTCATACCATGAACATAGGATTAACTGCTCTCAGGCCAAGAACATAGGATTAACTGCTCTCAGGCCAAGAACATAGGATTAACTGCTCTCATGTCAAGAACATAGGGTTAAATGCTCTCAGGCTTTCAATATTACATGGCCGATCGCATTTCTGGCTCGTTGGTTGTGAGATCACCAAGTTTGAGGGGGGGGGGGACAAATGGAACCACAGCGACGTCGGCCACATATGTCCTCCATGGCGCCCCTATGGGTCAGTCTCATGTGCGGTGAAGAGAACCAACTGTCCCAACTGGGGATTATAGGACAACTGGATTAGGGAAGGAGATAAACGGCTCATCCAAGTAGGATATCACAGTTCTGGGACCGACTTCCATCTGGGACCAGTAGCGTATGAATGGTAGTGCGGGTGTATTGTGCGGCAGCACAGGGCGCCTAAGTAAAGCGGCGCCCCAAAAGACGCTGTTAAACGTTATTGCGCTTTTCAGATTGGGAGGAAGACGCAAGAAACAAAACGTAACTCGTACAGGGCGCCACCACAATAGCTAGCTACAGCTTTCAGACCTCATAGTTCTGACCACCCCCACCCACTTCCCACCGTGCCGGCCCTGCCACATGCCTGACATCGGCAGGTTTGTAGCATATGACCAAAATACGGACCCCCCCCCCCCCCACATTGAGTCAACACTGCACTCACCAACAAAAGAAGGTTTTTTGTCCGATCGTGTTCGTCAAACCGAAGATCACATTTCTTGCCTATCTAATAACTCCATATCCTAAATAGCGAGCATTTTTTTTCAAAAAAAGTAGAAAACTCTTTAAACATTAACATTCAAGACGTGTCTCAAGACAAGTACGGCAAGAATCCTGACAAAAAAAGACATAGTGCATATCTATAGCTGCTATTAAATCTTTCTACCCAGTTACACTAAACCTTTCAACAACACAATAACGAACGAAGTTCTTACATTACACCGAATGATAACTTTTTAAACAAAAAAAAAAAAGTTGAAAACGAGAAACAAAAACAACAAAAGCAGAAAAATGAAGTCTGCCTATAGCGATGTCTTTGTTAGCTGCAGCAATATATTAAACATCACAATGGCAACTTCGACCTTCACACCTCTCCCCCCTCCCCCTCCCCCCCCCCCTGCCAACCCATCATCTCCCCCTCAACCTCGACTCTGATCTAAATGTGCTTCGCTTTCACCAACATCCCAGACATCAAAGGGGAAGGAAATGATTCTGGCCGGTGCTAAACATACGATCTTCAATTTGTTTGGTGCCGAAAGTTTCACGTGGGGAGAAGAATCGATGCCGTCCATCCATCACATCATAAAAAACACTGGTAATCTAAAACTAACTCTTGATGTAAATAATTTAAAGGTAATCGATGCTGCCCACAAAATTGTTCTCCTTTTTTTTCTGGATTTCGGTTCCATCTTAATTTCGACCAGCTTTCTTTATTACTTTCTGATAAGCCATACTAATATTCAAAACCCGATATTAGTTTTATTGGGGCCCTTGAAGAGATTCTCACATATGTGGGGGCCCTGATGAGAAATTCTCATATGTCTGGGGGCCCAAGGGGGAGATTTTCACATATGTGGGGGCCCTGATGAGAAACTCTCATATATCTGGGGGCCCCAGTCAAAAGTAAAAGTTGGGTTTAGGATATATTTTTTTAGAAGGGGGCCCTTTGTCTGATAGGGGCCTAGGCTGTCGCCTAGTTAGCCTATGCCTAGAACGGCTGTATACACACACACACACACATATATATATATATATATATATTTATATATATATATATATTTATATATATATATATATATATATATATATATATATATATATATATATAATCAATACATGTTTTTGTAAAAAGAATAACTAAATAAAACAAAATATTCATACTTGTAAGTTTACAACAGACAAAAAAACAACATTAAAAAATATCAGCGCCTAACCCCCCCCCCCCTCATATAAGGAAATATTCAGCACAAAGAAAAGCTCACAATTATCTGTAAGACAAGAGCTAAAGGCGAGGGCTCTTATCTCGGAACAAGATTTTCTTAGCTGAGCACACCGTCCCGGAAGCTAATCTCCCCTTTCGCGCTCCCCGGCACGCCGATTACCACGGGCCACGCCAATTTCTGCCGGCGCATTAAGCCCAGAAATAGCCGCCCTTATCGAAACTCAACCAAGGTGGAAAAACCTCGTTTTGGAGTCGTTTCAAATGAGCTACTCTCGAGGCTTCACACGCGCATGCGTAAGCTTTGCATACATTTTCTTTTAAAGCCAATCACTGCATACTTTTTTATTTTCATATGCATACGTTTCTTATTTATTCGAATAAACTATAGAAAAGGAGACGGTTTGGGGGGGGGGGGTATTCATCATTTTATCGCATGAAAGCAGATTTATTTAAATGCGTATATAAATATTTAGTAAATATTTATTTCATCGAATATTTTTTTTTTTTTTGTAAATCAAACATTGCAGGGAGTTTATTCTGTCAGTGAATAGATCAATAATCAATTCCCGCGTATGTTTTAGACAAAGATAACACGTAAATAGCATAAAGTTGACAAATTATGTCATGATGATGAGTGATGTATGGGTGTATTGATAAATTCTAAACAAGTGATTTGAAGACACGTCGCTTACATTTACACTGTTTTACATCTACACTGTTTTTACATTTATACTTATCAGCAGACGACATGAATTATATACTACCGAGAATAGATTACACTATTTTATAACTGATAGTTCTTGTAACTTCGATTCGACCATCGTATGACGTCAGTAGATGCAGTAGAGGAATCGAGACATAACTACATCCAGGGACTGAAATGATCAAGGAAAGTACCAATAATCAACACACGTGCATCCGGGGACTGGAACCAGTTGCCTCCACGTGATCATGCAAACGACAACAACCAAGTCGGCGTCGACCTAAATAGTTGCCTATGTATGTCACCATTTTCTTTTTAAAATCACAAATTCCGTTATGGTTAACAGTAGTGCCACAAATTCCGTTATGGTTAACAGTGGTGCCACAAATTCCGTTATGGTTAACAGTGGTACCGCAAATTCCGTTATGGTTAACAGTGGTACCACATAGGCTTTTAGTTGAGGTCAATGATAAGGTCACTATTTCTTGCGCTGGCCCAACGGAATAGTTATAAAGACAATATAGCCCGCGGTACATTATGGAACCACAGATGGGTGGAATTATTGCTTTCGTAGGACTCCTATCGAATATTTAGTGGTGAAACTGTGGTAGACATTTTGTTTAAAACTTGAGTGAACAGCGAAATTTCTTAACCTTCCGCCCCTCATTTCCTGCCCACCTCCCCCCTTTCTTTTAACAACCCCTTTAGACGTTCTTTAGAAATCTTAATTCTAATCAACTTATTTCTGAAATGTCATTGTTGAAATCATTTTGTTTCCTTCCGCATTTATGTTATTGATTTTTTTATTTTTATCTTTTTGGAACCACAATCAAAAATCCCAATCTGGATACAATCAGAGTCACAATCATCTCTAATGTGATGACGCACACAGCATCAATAATTTTTCGAGACAGAGGCCCCCGTGGCATAGACGAACAGATGGACAGACAGTAATAGATAATAACACGACAAAGACAAAGCGAGAAGAAAAAAAAGATTGAACGGAAAGCTGTAAATTGGTCTAAATCCCCTTTTTCTAAACTGTCACCTTGGAAACCGATTTCTAAACACAACAAGCAAAAAAAAAAAAAGAGAATATAATGTAACATAAACACACGCGTGCGCTCGTATTCACACAGACACCCGCGCGAGCGAGCTCTCGTACATGAGAGAGCTATGGGATTGACAAAAAAAACAAAAACACAACAACACGAGAAAGATTAGAAAAAATGGGCGTCGACGTTGGAAATATCCGGTGTATTGTTAACTTCCGGTTGGAAAACTTTCGCACAACAAAAACATGGACTACTAGAAGATGAGGAAAACGGAATAATGTCAAAGTGAAAGCAGAACTTTAGCTATAGTTTTATGTAGAGACCATTCACTCAATGCTGTCATAGTGTGTATACAGAAGGAAAGGTATTCCTATCGATTGATTTTAAATCGAACGTGTGAACATAAAGTAAATATACAGTTTTTATAAAGTCCTACCAATATTCCAAACATAGCCGGAGTTTGGATTTCAACAGAGGCGCCACGGAGGAATGGCAACACCGGGAATTGAACCCAAAATCTTCAATACCATACCGAAGCGAGCTCACAACCACACCGTCAA
Organism: Bulinus truncatus; assembly: GCA_021962125.1. NCBI lineage: Eukaryota > Metazoa > Mollusca > Gastropoda > Planorbidae > Bulinus > Bulinus truncatus. The sequence goes on from JAGDYQ010000019.1 coordinate 4,854,671, forward strand.
GGTATCACAGATGCATGTTGTGATAAACAAAATATCGTGTTTACTATAATTTTCCCCCCTTCGTTCACTAATATTTTAATGAGACATTTTGCAAACCTAAACCGGAAGTACTGTACCCGACGCACGTTCTAAATATAGATTGTTGTGGCACTCCAAACGACACGCGCTGTAAAGTAGTAGGCAGGAACAAAATGAGATGCATTCCAAAACACATGTAAAAGTTCCATTTCCGTAGGAGACAATGTGTTAGAATGATGTGCACATAAAAAACAAGAACAAACAAGCACATAATTTAAATAATACAGATTGTGCATCGTCAATTTAAACCGACATTTTCGAAAGCCGCCATATTTGTTGTTATTGTCCTATTGTGTATCAATATTTAGGAGCTCAACTGTTTTAAAAAAAAAAAGGAAAATAATGCAAACGAAGTTTTTTGTCAGAGGACTTTAAAAAAAGTGTCAATGCGTCATCTGTATTTATTACATGTCCAAAATAAATAAATAAAAATTACAGCATTTCATGACAAGAAGATCCGTCCACCCCCTCCCTCCCATCTTATGGAGAGAGTAAGGGGTCAAAGCTAAGCTGGCGGTACTTTTACTCTAATTTACAAAAGACTGTTTGCGGCACAATATATTACATGTCAGCAGCATTAGGAAGAAATTGGCCAAAAATAAAAAAAAAGCAACACACGTGCGCTCTCTTGTATATGCGTGCGCGCGCGCTCGGTGCGTTGTGTGAGCGCTCACACGCGCACAGCCTAAAGGGAACACTGACTGACGTCAGCCCTTCCGGGAACGGAACCTACCCGGATCTTCTCAATTAGACACGCCAATGGATGTCTGCTCACGAGAAAGTTAAAGATTTGCACAAAAAAACCAAGGGGAAAAATAAATAAAAATATGTATGTTCAGCTGTCATCATTTATAACAATTAAAAAAAAATTCTAAAATTAATGAAATAAATCTTCAGTGAGAATCAGGAAAGATATTTACGTTTTAAATTTAAATGTAAAAAAAAAAGGAAACAAAAGAAACAGAAAAATCAATTAGAAAATTTAATTTTACATAAAAGACAACAAAAAATTACAAAAGACGTGGAGAAATGTCCATCTGTCTCTCGTGGTCATTGCGAAATGGACAATTCGATTAGAAATAAAAATAAATGATGGACACGAGAATGAAATTGTCGGTAAGCGAAGAATTTTTTTATTATTTTTATTTGAACTGACCACATGTCAGGAAGATTTGATTCCACCGGGAATTTAAAAAGTGAAAATAAAAAGATCTTTAGAGGTACACAAACACACTAACATGTACATACACGCATACATACAAACATAGACATATACACACACATACAAACATAGACATGCACATACATACAAACATAGACATGCATGTATAGAGAGATCGAGAGAGAAAGCGAGAGACATACATTTACACACAACTACACCTACTTATCTATATAGACATAATTTTACACACAACACCAACACACATACACACTATATATATATATATATATATATATATACATATTATTTTTTATATAGAGAGGCATGTATTGGCACACAGCATATTATATATATATATATATACGAATATATATATATATATATATATATATATATATATATATATATATATATATATAAATATTCGCTAACACTAACAGCAACGCACGTATATTACTTCTAATGATGGTATCAGTCACACTATGGTCACGGCGACATGTCACGCCACAGCTACATAGACCATCCATCGTGACATTTTACGTCAGGCCAATAGAAGAGCAGCAAACCCACTATCAGACTCCCCCCCCCCTCCGCCCCCATCCCCACATCTCCCTCCAATACAACACGTTAATCTCAGGTCAAATGAAATCAACGATCTATTCGACAAATTAATCGTCTGGTTTACACTGAGACTTGGCAGAGTATGTGCGCAGCTTTACGCATTTGTGCAGACTGAGGGGGGGGGGACACATTTTGAAAATGCCCAGCCCCCGTTGCTGCATCGACCCCGTTTCCATCGGTGATCACGCTGGTTTGCCCACAATACAGTTAAAACGGCTGGGTAAGCATGTCCAATTAAAAGATGTGAATATATTCCATCCCAGCACGACTGACCACCTGCTCATGTACTGTAACCAACTGTGGTATCGTTAATCACATAAACACACCTATTGCTATGTCACATTTTAGCAAATTATAATGTATTCGAAAGGTCCCCTTATGTCCTCCTGGTTTGTGCTACGGTCGCATGTAAACAGCCCTCCAGGTGAAAGTCGATATTCCATTTATCAAACTATATTTGCTCGACGAAGATACAAGGTGTACAAAAATAGAAACAAAAATACATGATACACAAGAAAAGAAACATGGCGGAATGACGCGCCTGTATTCGTCACATTTGAATTATCACAATAACATGGGGAAGAAAAAACACCAAAAAAAAAACAATAGTCATGTTAAAAATAAAATTAGCGCCACGTGCTCATCAACGTCATTATTACGACAATAGGCCAAGTTATTTTTTTTTTTTGTAAATCACAAGTCATTACCTTCCTCAGAAAATTAGCCATAATAGAGCTAGTAATTTCTACAATACCATCTCTAATGCAAGTAGTGGGAATCTATTCTATTACATCTTCTGTAAAATAATTTTCAAGCATTCTTCAACTATCTCCTGTTATTTCACTTTACTACTGGAAATTCGATGCATAATTTTCAGCTCTTGATAACAAGTGTGTCTTATACTTGAAAGAAAGAAAAAAACACATAGCACAGACGGTCTACCGTACTTCTCCAATTTAGCGCAAATGACGTTTCTTTTGCATTTTTTTTTCTCGTTCAAGACTTTGGTAAAGAAGATTTCTGTGTGGCTGATTTCTGACAAGGACCTCGTGAAGATGAAAGGACGACGAGGAGAAGAACGGAAGTGATGAGAAATATGGTAGATGATGAAGATTTTTTTTTTCCTTTTAAAATTTCAAAATTTTTTTTTGTTTCATTTCGCTCCGCTCTTTAGGACCTAGGATGATATTGAAAGACATTCAGCGGGGAGTTTTAGTTTTAATATTACCACGAGGTTGAGGCGAGTGGCGGCTTGGGATGAGGGCGGGATCGATCTGTCAGTTCAGCGGTTCTAGAACTTTTTTAACGATTAAACTAACAAACCTGGCCATGACTGAAATGTAAAGATTTCAATGATTATTTAAAAACAAACGACAAATAATCACATCAGTTACCTGTACTATGGAGGGGGTGGGGTGGGGGGGCGTATGGTCGTGGCGGTAGAACAATGGATATTTCAGGTAATGTTCAAAGTTCCCACTACATCTCCCGTGGTGCCTCCAGTGGCGCCGAGAGCCAACACGGACCCCAGGGCAGGCCATCATTGCGGGCCCTGTTAATAAACAATACGTCGTGAAAAAATTATTGACATGGTCGGGGCGGCCGGGCCCCCTTACAGATGCGGGCCCCCTGGCAATGACCCCCCCTGCCCCATCTCTCGGCGTGCCTGGGTGCCTCCATGGCCATTGCCCTATCGGCTATGATGGGGGGATGCGAGAAGGGCGCCATAAAAGCCGTTCTGTTAGTGGTTTATAGGATCTATGTGTGATTTTTTATCTCATCCTTACGGGGGACTTCAGACCAGTAACCTGAGAACCATTGTGTTTAGAGTCATAAGGAAGAAGAAGATGAGAGATGACGTCAGAACATACAGACAGTGAAGATACAATTTTCTTCTGTCACAAAAGAAGGGAGGTGGGGGTGGGTGGGTGTGGAAGCAAGATTGAGTGAGCGCATACAACGTCGTGACGAGAGAATCTAGAGTGAGTTTATTTTAAGACTACTTCCGCTGTGTTTTATTAAAAAACTTGAAACATTACCTAACGAGACCATCAAGGGTGTCTAGAGGATCTCCCGTGATTCACTTATGTGATGATCCAGCGATCACTTTGGGGATGAAATATTCTGGTAGCCCCCCGCCCCCTCCAGCCGCCCTTTGACGATATCAGGAGTATATATTTGGGAAACAGGTTACATATTGTGTGGACACAGTGAAGTAATAAGGTACTTAACGAATAAATATATAGGCCTATAACAAACAAAAACACGTTTTTTTTTTTGACAAACTTTACAATATAGAGCAGAGTTAATAAAAATGGAACTTCTTTGGTAATGCCCAACAAGCAATGTCTGTGTGTGTGTGTGTGTGGTGGGGGTGTACAAAATTAAACATCCCTGCTTCTTTTTAACGTTCTCTACTCTTCTTAATCACACTAAACGACTCTAGTATCACACAATTCTTCTATTCTCTCTCTCTCTCTCTCTCTCTCTCTCTCTCTCTCTCTCTCTCTCTCTCTCTCTCTTTTATCTTACATACCTTCGTTTTTTTTCTGTCAAGGCGCCGGCCGAAAAAAAAAGTCTTTTATTTTATATTTTTGGAAAGCGATCTTCTGACACAATGCATTGCTCTTCTTACAAATCCCCCACCCCTAGGGAGGTAGCCCTTCCCACATCTCTACTCCAGGTGACAAAATTAACATAACACCCAAAAATCTTGCCACATAATCTTTCCATAATCTTCCCATATATTTTCTTTCCCCTGACTTACTTCGTCTACGCTATTCATTCCTTACCTCCCCTCTCCCCCCTAAATACCATTTCGTATGTTTCCGAACTCGCTACGTCCTCAAGGGAGGATGTTTGAGAGAAAAGGGGCGGGGGTCAGAGGGGAGGGAATGTCGGATTTTGACACGATAATCTTTAAGTCAATTATCTCCCCATAGCACACAAAAATCCTTTAATGGCGAACATGTTTTATTTACCACAGAACGGGTCGAACCGTGGGATTCCTAGAAGTGGATTATCTTGGCTCCCAGAGAGCATGGAGAGATTTAGGTAATCTCGTCCCGAGTCAAGGTCGTTATACATTAGCAGATGTCTCGAATGAATCCCCCCCCCCTTCATCCCCCCAAAAAAAATCTAACTAGGCGGGAGGTAGGTAAGATCAATGAGATGTCAAGGTCACGTACCGAGGCATCTTTCGTAATGATGTTACACGCGGTTGTTTGTTTTCCCCATGCTAATTGAGTCTGAAAGTCTATTTGACGAAACTCTATGAAAAAGTCTTCTTGTTTCATAACACTGCACCAAAATGTCTACATAAGCAGACTAACGCGGAATTGTAAATGAAAGAATGCCATAGACTATCGGCAAACATTCAGCAGACATGGAGAAGACATTCAGCAGACTTAAAATCAGACCATTCGGCAAGACATACATACTGTGGGCAATAAATGATGAGTCTTGCAGTGAGTGACGGTGCCACCGGTTCACTGGGATAATTAAATACAAACCACAAAAACATTTCACGATATTTTATGTATAACAATAATAATAATAATAATATTGCCCGAGATTTTGTGAGGAGACACGGAGTCTGCTGACAGCTGAGTCAGAAACAAACATTTTTCAGACTCTAACGCGGATTAATTCTATTTGCACCGTTGTTTCACTCCAGAAACCGATTTACACCCAATTCTGTCCATCATGTCAATAAATAATGAAGGGAATGTATATATATATATATATATATATATATATATATATATATATATATATATATATATATAAATGTGTGTGTTTGTGTGTGTGTGTGTGTGTAAACAAAATTAGGTTTTTCTAGCTACTTTTTGGTTTGGGTACACATTTTCTTTTTCCCCGCCAAAAATATTTCTGGCTTACGCTTCAGGGAAACTTATAGTTGCAGGGCTCAGCAGACGTAATCCTCTTTTGTACAAAAACTCACATTTTTTGTCAGCTCCCCCTCCCCCCCACCCCCTCCTTTTCTTCAGATCCCAAACCCCCGTTTTCGCCCCCCTCTCCCATCCTCTTACTGCACCAAAGAGTAAAAAAAAAAATTGAACTGATGAGGAACTCCAGAATGAGGAAGTGAAACGTTCATAAGAGTTCGCTCCCCTCTCTAAAGAACCTTATTCTTCCAGAAATCTTGTTAAAGGTAATTTTCTAGCCGGAACAACTTTAAGAAAAAATAAAAATAAGACCCCCCCCCCACCTCCTCCCGTCTTATAGCCACTTGCGCCCTTAGCACCCGCGGCCACGCTAAACAGAAAGAGGGAAGGAGGGAGAAATAGGGAGAGAGAGAAAGGGAGAGAGAGATAGCGAGAGAGAGAAAGGGAGAGAGGAAGAGAGAGAGAGAGAGAGAGACTGGTGAAAAATTGCTGTAATAATTCCAACGTTCTGCTCTCGTGTGGAACCATACACGCATACACACACACACACACACACATTAAACGCCAATTTTCTAATATTTTTTTTTAACGAAGACTTGCAATGTATTTCAGCTTTTATATGAAACTTGGATTTGTGCTTTTCTTTCTTTCAGTGCTTTGTTTTTCAATCTTTTTTTGTGTATATTTACTCATTGTGATGAAAGAACAATGAACAAGAGACGAGATTAAAACTAAAAAAAAAAAAATGAGCAAATCGCAGGTTTAAGAAGCACAACACATGCCCATGTATGAAGATTTGCTTACAAAAACATTCTTTTTATGCCATTGTTAACGATAAATCTTTCGAAAAGACAGGGGGGATTATTTCTGTTTTCTTGAATTATTTTTGTCTCTTTTATTTTTTTTTAAATATTTGTAAATTAATCTTGAACAATTTTTTTTTTAAATATCTGTGTTTCATTTTCACTTCTTCTTTTTAAAAAAAAATATAAGGGGGAAAAACACCAACTTAAAAAGAGCATGGCACCAGGCCTCGAGGGGGATGTTTGGTGGTGGGCGGGGTTTAGACTCGTGGTTTCATTTACACATGTACGATGGGACTAGAAGATGAGGGAAGGAGAGACAAAGAAAAACAAAAACCTGGGCGATTCATTACATGGCGTCATCAGTTAGTCCCAGGGTCTCAACTCTGTGGTAGCGTACCATAATGGGGTACTGCAAAGATCATTATGGGGCACTGCAAAGGTCATAATGGGGCACTGCAAAGGTCATAATGGGGTACTGCAAAGGTCATAATGGGGTACTGCAAAGGTCATAATGGGGTGCTGCAAAGGTCATAATGGGGTACTGCAAAGGTCATAATGGGGTACTGCAAAGGTCATAATGGGGTACTGCAAAGGTAATAATGGGGTGCTGCAAAGGTCATAATGGGGTACTGCAAAGGTCATAATGGGGTGCTGCAAAGGTCATGCAAAGGTCACGCAGGGATACGCAACGACATAGAATTATCGTTTTTAAAACAACCAAAAGTTTGAAGAACTTGTGAGGGATACCGGCGGACATATTTCGCGCCCTTTGAGGTACAATAGTTAAAAAAAAAAAGGTTTTAGAACCACAAAGTTATAGCATGGACCCATTGACACTTTGTACCTGTCAGTTTATCAGCTGTATTTATAGATAGAATTATTTATAAGAATAGTAATATCAAGAAACCGGGGGGGGGGGAACCTTCAAAAAGGCTAGAAGTCAACGTCAGGTATCGGCACACAATTTGTCAGGTAGGGAGGGCACTGCGGGTTGTGGGGCCGCACCTGGGGGCCAAACTAAGAAGAAGGGCCGAAATATGTGTCATTGAGGGGGAAGGGTCGAAATCCATGATGTTGATGAGAAAAAAAACTGTTATAATCGATTCAGATTTCAAAAAGTACACTTATAGTAGAGACTGAGTTTAACATAGAGTATTGGTACGATAGAGATTCACTGTTGACAGAAGGGGGATACACTTTAAAGATCAACAAATTTACAAAAATCAAAATGAATTATCACTCGCAATTGAGAGCCGGATCATATTAATATTAATATGTTGACCATTTCAACTTAATTATTGTGATAGCAGATAGAGGAAAAGGGGGAGAAGGGTTTTATTCACCTCCAACACCAGAAAAGGAGGGGGGGGGGGTCATCGAATACAATTCAGATGTACGAGTCCTGTCGAGTAAATTTTAATCTGCTATAAAATGACTGAGACATTGGTTGTCATTGTGATCAAAAAGGGGTCCCAGTGGGTAGAGGGGGCCCGAGATTAGCTGGCGGGCAGCCCTGCGGGGGGGGGTCATTAGAAACAAGTAAAGGGTCTTTATTCTAGTGGGCATGAATGGACAATGGACAGTGCATTGAAGCTGCTAATGAGTGAGACAGTGTATGTACGGGTGGGTGGGTGGGGGGGGGGGCGTTACCTGAGGATGGAGATGTGATAAAGTTAAGAGAAGAGATAAAAGTGAAGACGATGGAGATGTGATAAAGTTAAGAGAAGAGATAAAAGTGAAGACGATGGAGATGTGATAAAGTTAAGAGAAGAGATAAAAGTGAAGACGATGGAGATGTGATAAAGTTAAGAGAAGAGATAAAAGTGAAGACGATGGAGATGTGATAAAGTTAAGAGAAGAGATAAAAGTGAAGACGATGGAGATGTGATAAAGTTAAGAGAAGAGATAAAAGTGAAGACGATGGAGATGTGATAAAGTTAAGAGAAGAGATAAAAGTGAAGACGATGGAGATGTGATAAAGTTAGGAGAAGAGATAAAAGTGAAGACGATGGAGATGTGATAAAGTTAAGAGAAGAGATAAAAGTGAAGACGATGGAGATGTGATAAAGTTAAGAGAAGAGATAAAAGTGAAGACGATGGAGGATGTGATAAAGTTAAGAGAAGAGATAAAAGTGAAGACGATGGAGATGTGATAAAGTTAAGAGAAGAGATAAAAGTGAAGACGATGGAGATGTGATAAAGTTAAGAGAAGAGATAAAAAAAGTGAAGACGATGGAGATGTGATAAAGTTAAGAGAAGAGATAAAAGTGAAGACGATGGAGATGTGATAAAGTTAAGAGAAGAGATAAAAAGTGAAGACGATGGAGATGTGATAAAGTTAAGAGAAGAGATAAAAGTGAAGACGATGGAGATGTGATAAAGTTAAGAGAAGAGATAAAAGTGAAGACGATGGAGATGTGATAAAGTTAAGAGAAGAGATAAAAGTGAAGACGATGGAGATGTGATAAAGTTAAGAGAAGAGATAAAAGTGAAGACGATGGAGATGTGATAAAGTTAAGAGAAGAGATAAAAGTGAAGACGATGGAGATGAGTGAAGCAATATTGCCAGGTTGAGTACTCGAAGCAAACTCAGTACGAGAGCCGGCCGGGGGGGGGGGAGAGAAGGGGGTCACATCTGGGGGTCTCTACGCTACTGACACGCTCAAGTGCTTTCCACCGTGAGCTAGGAGACTACTCACACCACGGAGTTCTCTCTCTCTCTCTCTCTCTCTCTCTCTTGTTGGATTCGTTGGACGTGAAGTTGAGTATCTTACCCACTTCCGGTCAGGACGGTCTCATGCAGGGCCGGAAATCAGGTTACACATACTCAGGGGCGTATTACCGCGGAAAATCTTCCTTGAAATACGTCTCACGCTAAGCCCTAAGGCCTATTTCATTTATTTTACTTTATTTTTGCTCATTATCCGTTATCTTTCTGGTGTAGCTACAACTAACACCTATCCCCTACACAGGGCCGTAATATTGGGTTCCAAAATTTGGAATCACTACTGAGGAAATATGTTTCAACAGAAAGGCGGGCGGGGGAAACGAATAGCCAGGGGAGATAATTGAACTATGTCTCGTCCAAACTTTAGCCGGGGGGAGGGCGGCAAACTTTTCGAACCCGCGAGCCACATTGGTGTTCTTTAATTTTAAGGGAGGGCCGCACCAAGAACAAAAGAGTGAAATGTTCATATGAACAAATGTAAGCGTTGTCATTGATGTCAAACAAGCGGAGATGGGCAGGATCAAATGGCATCATGGGTCGGGGCTTGACCCACGGGCCGGGTCAAAGTGCGTGGGCGAGTCGGACTTTACATCCCCCCCCCCACACACACACCCATGTCTGATATATCCCTTACATCACCAAGCCATTGATCCAGTCTTGAATACCCCGGCCACCTACACGAGGCCCTTGAGTCTCACACACACACACACACAATTCATCTGTACTCTCCTCGTCACCCTGTATTGCATCCAGTGAACCGGAGAACGGTTTTTTTTTTCGTTCTTTTCTTTTCCCTTTACAGCTCGAGATTAAGTTTTCTTTTGAGGGGGTAAGTATTGAGAGACGTACCAAGCGGACCGTGGCCATGAGTAACGCAGGTATGGAGCCAGCAGGGGAACCAGAACAACACACCTAGCACTACACAAAGGTAAGCAAACAGTTTCATCCCCAGAACCCTCTCTTGCACCTGCCGACCCTTTTGAATTTAAAAAATAAAAAAAAAAAGATGTCGACTATTGAATCAGGAATGAATTATGTATACCATGATACACTCGGCGCACCATAGAAATGGACGGTCCATAGACATACTATAAAGTATGATGAGGGGAGGGGAGGGGGGTGGGGGACGCAGGGGGACATTGCGTTATCTTTAAAAACAAATTAAAAGGTCAAATCAGTTTGGACGAGCTAATGACGTCTTTGTCCACGGGTTAACTTTTTTTTTAAAGCTTAATATCAAAGACTGCGCGTTAAGTTATTTAACATACACGTCTCCGCCGGGCACTTTTGGTTAATTTAAAAAAAAATCTTTGAAGTCATATGGGCGCCCTGCCAGTGGAGAGAGATGATTGACTCTTGACTCTGAATTGAATCAGTAATCACTTACCGCAGTAATCACTTACCGCAGATCCAGTGTTAAGGATGTACAAAGGAGTCGACCGACTATGGCGCCAGTGGCTAAAGGTCCCTTCCAGTAAAAATGTGATGCTAAAGGGGCCCCGAAAGGTAATTTTTTGCAGTGTCCCCCATCCCCCCTCTCTCTAAACATGACTACCTAGGGAGGGGCATTTTCCGGTACATTTGTTGATCAAATCTGATATTCTAGAGGCCATGACAGGTAATTTTCCTTAGAGCTACCCCCAAAAATACCTTTCTGACAATGAGGACAATTTCACAGAGCTCTCCACCCCATTCCTCCGCCCCTCCCCTCCCCCAAAATTACTGGCACCACAATGGACATTGTTAGTTTAACAACGGGCAGCAATGGATCAGGACCCGACCCGTCTAACGTCGATCAGTGGGTCTCACAATATGGGCAATACATCGTCTTGTCGTTATCAGATTCGCACCAATCGACGCTAGAAAACAATAACAAAGCACGATCACAACGTGGAGGATAGGGGGGAAACAAAAGCGTAGATAACTCTTAGTGTACAGATCATACTTCCGGTAAATACATTTGATTATCTCCCCGTGTCTGAGTCTCACACACACACACCCACAAACAAACAAACAAACAATTACGTGCCGTAGAGGCGCCTTTCTATCGGGCGACATTCCTTAATTAGATATAGGATGTGGGTGGGGGGAGAGAGGGGGTGGAGGGGTGGGAGACGAAAACAAAACAAGGAACTGAACATAAAGTAGATACAAATAGCACCAGAGGGAGGGGAGGGGCGTTAAAGTGGTATTAAAGGGCGCTAGTGGGCGGGGCGTAGGGGGAGCGGATAGAGGGTCAGTCGGTTCAAACCACTAGGGTGAATTCAATTTTTGTGTGTGCAATTTTTGTGTAAGTCTGTTGTCAGGTCTTCTTAATACAACTTACAAGTCTGATACAATACATTGGAATTTTGGTCTCTTGCTGCACGCACGCACGCACACACAAACAAATACGTACATAATGCACACGGACATCCACCCCTTCCCGCTCCCCCCCACACACACATACACACATACAGTGTTATCTGCCCAAGCAATGTTCCGGAGATTATCACTCAAGTAGGTTAACGCTGTCTCACAAGAAAGTCTCTCCTCCTTATGACTAACGAAACTGGCGACGAACATACTAGTGCGTGATACAGCCCCGTAAAGAAAGTGGGTGGCGGCTGGAGTTGTGGGGGGGGGGGGGGTATAAGGTCACCGAGATATTTAACGGGAGGAGACACACACACACACACACACCAATACCCCCCCCCCTTCCCCGGAAACAATAGAACACTATAAATAAGGCAGTTATTATAGCAATGATTATTTCAGTCATAGCAATAAATGATGTTACGCCGAGACAGACGGTGAAGTGGAAAGATTTACTGACTGGCACAGCAGTGTGATAACAGGGGGGTGGGGGTGGAGGGGCAAGACATGGGGGGGTGGGGCACAGCGTGTCGAAAACTGTTGTGGAAGTTTCTTCGCACGATAAAGTTCTGTGCCGTCACATGCTAGAACTTTAGTTCTAATGGTGACTTATAACGGGGGATTCGTAATTCAAACAATTGTAAATAAAATTATATTCTATATATTTGGGATACATCGTAATCAACAAAACAACAACAAATGTGCGGATTTAAGACAAATCTGGAGCGGGCGATTACAGACCATGTAAGAAGGGCGAGATGTCGTAGTCACGATCATAAAACCTGGGATTCGAGCCCTTAACCTACACAACTCAGATGATGATCACAACAAATTTGTGTCAGACATGGGGCGATATCTTGCAAGCTTATACTGAAGGCCAGTGCAGATAGAATTACCGTACAACCTCCAATAAATATATGATTTACCTTCATACGGTGGTTCGCACGGAGTGAATCGCGACCAAATGCTAGTTTCTGTTCATCGTGAGAGATGGGACTGTATAATTTATAGGCAGGTGAAGTAATGTGTACAACTCTGTTTATTTATATGCCCAAAAGTGGGGCCCCAATTGTAAATGTCCGATGCCCAAAAGTGGGCCCCCAATTGTAAATGTCCGATGTCCAGAGTGGGTCGCCAAGGGTAAATGTTGATGACCACTGTCCTAAATCAACGAGTTTTACGTGTCGGCTATTTTTAATGTGTTAAATTTCTAGAAAAAATATTAAAACCTCAGGACAAGAACTGACCACATATGTTGACGTCATCAGTAAAATGTCACAATGTGTGACAAGCTCATTAACTTGTGACATCTCCCACATCGATGATAAATTTGACATAAATAACACGTCAATTGAGACTCTTTTTTTTCGAAAGCCCCCCCCCTCCCCCTACCCCCATGTCAATTAAATGACATGATGACATTTCCACTAACAACTCTGTTTTTTTTAATGAGACAAACAGAACATGCCTGGACATTTAAATAAAAAAAAACTGTTTTCATGTCTAAACATCGTTCGGTAATTTTAATCTTTTTTTATTTTTTCAAGACGAACTGCTGACTATGTGAGTACACCTAGTACATAGATGGTGAGTACACGAACAATGACGTCAACATTCATTCATCATGGTTTATATTATTAGTATACTCTCTAACTCTCCGTTAATCAAAAGGCCATTTTTTTTAAACCCTTAAAACAATGACTGCAAATGCACATAACCACTGAAGAGTAATTAGGTTGAGAAGTGAGAGAAGTAGATTATCGAAGAGGGAGGGGACGGGTGGGGAGGAAGGGAGGGGAGAAAGATAAAAAGGTGGGATGGAAAAAAAATACAAGGGTGTTGTAGACAGACCTGGTCATAATAATGTTTGAATGAGTATGTGAGCGATTTGAGGACACAGAAATGAAAAGGGGGGAGGGGTCAGTTGGAAAAAAAATGTAGGGGTGGGGCGAGGGAGGGTGGTTTAGTTAGTGGTGGTGTCTTCAGTGACGAAGGGAGAGGACAATTGGATCACCTGCCAACTACCATTGGGGATGCCAGGAGTTCAAATTAGCTCCAGGGGACATCACTCACAAATTATTCTCTCCTTGTTGTCGAGAGTTGCCTTGCTTGGTTTAGAATCTTGTGTCGTGTTGTTGCGTTTGGGGTGGGGGGGGGGTTGAAAGGATGCGTGCCTCAAATGAGGAGGGGCGGGGTGGCGGTAAGGGGTCGAAGGCAAAATATGGCGGTCGCCAAGAACTGTGGTTGCGTTATGGGGTGCACAGGCCCCAAGGGGGGTACACTGGCAAGGGGGGTGGGGGAGGGAAGGATAACGCGGGATGTGGTAATGACTAAGGACTTGATCAAACATAACAGTTGTGTGTCGCAGTGGGTGTGTCAGGTGGGCGTGTCCGGTGGGTGTTCAGTAACCGTCACTTCAGTATGACATCCTCTGCCAGGACCTGTACCATGGGGCCCCCCCTTTCCCCCCCCCGTGGGGTGTTCTTGCTGCAAGCAAAACATTAGAATCCCCCCCCCCTGATCTTTTTTTTTTTCTGTTTTACAGCCGACGCGAGCATGTGGGATGGTCAAGCCCATCAATTCAAACTGTCTTGTCTATGCGTGTGCGTGTGTGCGTGCATCGAAATTTCATAACATGAGACTCCTTGATGAAATTCGTTGTTGGGAAATGGTTAGGTCTCTTTAGGTCTTTGGGAGGGGGTGGGGGGGGGGTGGGGGGACTAGGTGGGTGAGTGTAGTCGGGCACATCGAACAGCGTATATATATATAATCATCGACGTAGCTAAATGTCATGCCACAAGCTACTTATACGGTTATACCCATACCTGCTATATCACAGTCTACACATGTCGATATATAAATATATACCATTTCACAATATACCAATGTCAGTTTATGCCTTGCCATTATCAGCTTTGACGTATATTCATATCAATATATACCAAAATAAGACACAAATGTATTTACCCTTTGCTCTGCCAGCGTCTGTCTATCTAATCTTCCCATTGTCATCAATAGCCATGGAAATGTTGGAGACATTTAGCCACCCTCCCCCCCATTGTCCCGTGTCTCACCTGAGCTCTCGTGACCCGTCCGTGATGACCGCTGGGCTCAGCAGGACAGTCCAGGCACCATGTTGCCCGGTCGGAACAAATAAAAATCTTCGGGAATTTTCATGGGACGTTTTGTTTTGTTGGCGTGTCAAGGTGGAGGAGCGTCTCGAGTAGAGCGTCCCGCTGTCTGTGACCCACGGGCAGCACGTCACCCGACAGGCAATGGCTGACCTCGCAGTCAACGTTTGTTTATAATAACAAATAACGAAACACACACACACACACACGCACGCAAACAGTTTTACAAGGGCTCCCATTCGGTAGTTTTGGGCCGCATACAATCTCACACCTACCCACCAATTGCTCATACTTTATGAAGTGGATTAGTGTGTATTGGGCAACTGAGAGCTTGGGGAGGGGGGGCGGCCCCAGACATGTGCTGGGGTTAAATCTCCCTTCCACACACACGCCAACTTTTAGAAGGCACCCTCAAGACTGATAACAATCTGGAACTAAAACAATGCCTAGAATGCCTAGAAGAAACTATCGCGGCAAGTCCAATAAAACACACATTCAGTGGCTGTACCCTCCCCTCAATTTCTCAAACACCCATTGAACCACCCCCCTCCCCCAACAAAAATACTCACACAAAAGAAAACTTATTTTTTTTATTATTGAACTTAACCCCTTTCCCGCCACCCTCCCTCCACTTCCCCTCTAATCCCTCAACAAAAATATCCTAAATCCTATGGAATAAATTCTGCCATTATTCACTGCCGATGTTAATGAGTGAGACTAAACAATCTAATGCACTAAAAAAATGTACAGTTTCCTAAACAAAAACAAAAAAAATCGATACCGTTGCATGATTGTGAAATTAAAGAATTATTTTTAAAAAATCAATCTTTCTTTTTCATTTATTTGAATTTGATATTTTTTTGGCAACCAAACAAATTTGTGGTTTGTTGGTCTGAAACAGTAAAAAAAAAAACAAAATGGTCGTCTGCAACTTTCTGGTCATCTGCTACTTTCTGGTCGTCTGCTGCTTTCTTGTTTTTAAAAGGTCACGTGAATATCCTCCACCCCCTTCCCTTCTTCCCCAGTTGTCACGCGTGTGTCACACATTTTTTTCCTACCCATAATTTTCTAGCCCGTTAATCTAAGGTTGTAAAATGTTCGCATCAAAATAGAATGTGACTGAAATGTGACACTGGCAAGTTGAGTCTTTCAGCCCCACCCCCTCCTTGTATTCCCCTTCTCTCAATCCCCGTCAACTGCCGCCCCTGAATTTTCTCTCGCCCCCCCCCTCCCCCATTTCACCAACACCAAAATCTCAGTTTGAACCCACATGAAAGAAAGACAACCCCATGCAGTTTTATGTCACTATAAACATCAGAAAGACAAGAGTTCTGGGTCCTGATTGAACACAAAAATAAAATAATAGAACAAAATAAAAATGGCAAGTTTCCGGGTTTTTTCAAAGCCTGCCTTCACAATTACATAGGATGAACACCCATTGAGGACTGGTTCGAATTACAGGGGCGGCATGGTAGCCAAGTTTTAGGTTCAAATCCAATTCAAACCTTTTTTTTTTCTAAATTAATTCATAACATGAAAGTCCACTCAAAACTAAAGGCTGCAGTGCATTGAAATACATGTGAAGGTTTGATAAAGACAAAATGTCACACATTTTGAAATCTACTGCTATATTTCTGGTCCTTGTAAATATTCTGTTTCCATAAGATGCAAAGACCATGACAGCATAAAATTTAACCTGAATTAATAATGGAAGGGGGCTCTTTAACTGTTCGGGGATATTTGGCTGTTGGGGGATATTTGACTGTTGGGGGATATTTAGCTGTAGGGGGGCTCTTTGACTGTTGGGGGATATTTGGCTGTTGGGGGCTTTTTGACTGTTGGCTATTTGACTGTTGGGGGCTTTTTGGACTTTTTGGGGGATATTTGGCTGTTGGGGGCTCTTTGACTGTTGGGGGCTCTTTGACTGTTGGGGGCTATTTGACTATTGGGTGTTCTTTGATAGTTGGGGTGTTCACGACAGTCGACTTTATTATTTTTTATATATAAAAGCAAAGCTCTGGGATCAGACTTGTAAGAAAAAAAAAACTAGGTCAAATATATATTAACAACGGACTGGCGAACTAACACACCATAAACAATTTAACTCCAACAACTAACACCTTTTAGTATTTTTTTTTTAAAAAAAAGGTCACTTGAAAAAACAAACAGAAATCAAGAACCAGAACTCTTGATGTAAATTAACACCGCCCTCCCAAGTTGCCATTTAGAGTTACCCAGCATCAAAAGCCAAACATTATGGGGTTATTTCATTAGCCGACACTCGGGGCCGAGCGGGGGGTTGCAGGAGACCACACAAAGGCAGTAAAAATTATTTAGAAATTAGTTTTGTTTTAAAGATGTGAATTTATGGGCGAGGTGTGGAGTGCTGGCCCTTTGTGGGCGGCAGCTAGCTCATCAGAGTACTTCCGGGCATTTTATAGCAAAAGGCGAAATATAAAAAAGTGTAAACTGCTGGGATTAAAGAAACAATCTCGTTCCGATGACTGAAGGAGGGCTTTTAATAGGATAGGTCGCAAGTGCTGTGGTATTTTATTAAGTGTGTCGTTATTTGTGTGTCTTGTGTAGATATGCTGAGCTTTGTTGATAACAACACGGAACTATTTACTGACTTATGTTTTTTTTTTCGTTTAAAAATGTATATTATATTGCATTGATGTGGGTTGGTTTTGTTAATTAATTTTACATTTCAAACTTCGATTTAAGAGTGTGAAATTGGAAGGTTTGTTTGAGTCGAGTACCCATATTTTCGTAACAAAACTGTCCCCCCCCCCAAACCACTCCCCCAACGCAGAATGCTGGGTTCATTTAGTGCTCAGCAGACAATGACCTGAGCTTATCTGTGTGTGAGAGATAGACTTCGCCCCACCCCCAGCCTCTGACGACCGCTCCCATCCCCGCTCCTTTCTCAAACGCACACAAAACAATGCTAAGCCTTCTTATCGTTGCCTTTCTTTCTCTTGAAGAGATTTGTGTTTATTGAAAAGTTTGATGTCTTCTAGCATACTGAAACAAACTGAATAATTTATATGTTTTTGGTTCTGTTCTAATCGAATTATCATCAGAAGACTACAAAGAAGTAGTACAGTTGTATAGTGGTCAGACCAACGGTCAGCCATATGGTCAGGGCTATTTTAAGATTAAATTAACTGAAACAATAAGTAATATGGAACTTCTAATCGTGACTGTGAGGTGAGGTACACCCCGTGATTGAGAGATGAGGTATCACGTGACTGAGAGGTGAGGTACACCCCGTGACTGAGAGGTGAGGTACACCATGTGAATGTGAGCCAATGTGAGGTAAGGTACACTCCGTGACTGAGAGATGAGGTATCACGTGACTGAGAGGTGAGGCACCACGCGACTGAGAGGTGAGGTACACCCAGCGATCATTTCACATTTGGCCATTAGTTCTTTCGTTGCGGTGTCTAATGAAGAACATCCTTCGAGTCTACAGACCAACAGTGATAGATTAAATAACTTCAAACAAAGAAAACATAAAAAAATCTCGCCAGTTGAGAGATGTACGTAAGTGGCCGAGAAACGAACACAAGTCGATACCCCCCCCCGCTCCCAAAAACTTTTATCTTCTGATATTTAATCATCCCAACATAATGGCGTCCAAGAACCCGACCCCGTACACTTCTGATAATCTCTTTAAATCCATTATCTTAATATCCACGGAAGTCTCATATGTTTCCTCTACGACCTAAAAGGTAGCAGTGCTTTACACTTCCATTTATCATAATATTAAATGAAAAATACCATCGTCAATTATACACCTCTTTAAAAAAAATCTGAAAATAGTACAAACAGTAATATTGAGAACTATTTCCATAGAAAAATAAATGAATTTAACAAAAAATGTTTAAAAATTCTGGCCAACGCCGAACCAGTGTCAAACCAACTGGCAATAAAATTAAACCGGTGTTAACCAGTTTTTTTTTCTTTCTTTCTTCTCAGAGACTGAGGTTGTTGTAATTACAAGCGACTAATGTTTTGTTCTGGTGGGGTCGTAATGTCCTTAGAACAAACAGTTTGCTGGGTTTCGGCTTCGTCTCATCACCCGGCTCAACACCGAGGTGTCGAGTCAACGCCCCTGGCCACAGGATCTGATTCTTCTGGGTGCTCCCACATCCCGACCCCCCCCCCCCGGGGGTAGACAGGACAGACAGAAGCGCAATGCAGAAAACAGTTTGGGCGACTCTGTGTGTGTGTGTGTGTGTGTGTGTGAATAGAAAGACTAGGAAAATTGGATCAGAATTTAGAAGGAGCTGTGAAAATTAGAGTTTCAACACCGAAGTGAACATGAAAGTTTGATATTTCTCGCCCAACCTCCCCCCACCCCACCCCCTTTCCACCACCCCACACACACATCAGGATCAAATATGACATCGCGACATTTATCCATTTCTTTAATACTTTCATGTTATATTTTGATACATACGATTGTTATCTGTAATAAGCATAAAACATTTAGCCTTTCAGTAGCATTTAGTATTTCTACCAAAGCTTACATTGGATGGACATTTTAACACGCTTACATTGGAGGAACAAAAGCCTATTTTATTTCGTCAAGACCCAATCACATTCTTTAAAAGACTGAGATGTTTATATTCTGACTTAAGTTCACACCTTACAACACCTTCGTATTATTATCATTATTTTAATGACAGGTTGACTATACGATTAAGTAACAATATTTCCAAATACTTTCAAAACTCGAACCTATATTTCCCCCCTATTATTCAAACTCAAAAAAGTCCTTGACAAGTGGTGTACATAAAACAAACAAAACAAAAGCAACGACCATTCTATACAATCAGCAAGTACGACTGGTGTCCACACACACACACACATTCCACCAGGAATAAACTAGCCACTAGCCCTGATCATCAAACCGTTTCACTCGGACTCCACGATTTGAGATACACACAAAAACAAAACAAACTGAAAGTACGCTGGCATCATGCAGACGTTTACAGAAGGATGGGGGAGGGGGGGGAGAGAGGGAGAGAGAGAGAGGGGGGGGGAAGAGACCTGGTGAGTAATGGGATCGATAAGTCGCGTATTACCCCACCCCCTCCCTTTCCCGCGCACCATATTGAGTATGTATTGGTAAATCAAGCGTATCGCTGATACAATTTCTGCATCTAACGAAAGCTAATGACTACAGCGTACGTTTCAGGAAGGTGGGAGGGGGAGAAGAGGAGATACATGCTGCGAGAGAGAGAGAGAGAGAGAGAGAGAGAGAGAGAGAGAGAGAGAGAGAGAGAGAGTGGACGTGGGAGATGGGTGGGTGACGCTTTAAAAAATATAGAAGGAATGAATACGAGTTGGGGAGGGGGGGATTAACTCCATCTCGTCGGTCCATTTCATTTTCTATATAGGTCAGTTTAAACACGCCAAACCAGCAGATTAAATAGTTTCGAGTGAGCACCTCTGTCCTACACCGCCTCCCACCCTTTGCCACACCTCGTGTGCTATTTAAACACACGCGCGCACACACACACACACACACACACACATTGAAAACACACGTTGGAATTCTTTCTTTCTATATCTGTTTATCAGCCAACACATTGTTAAGGGCAAACTACTTTACATCCTTTCGCCGCTGTCAAACTTTTTTTTAGAATCCGTGGTGTGTGGGGGGGGGGGAGGGGGCACCTTCTTAGTTGATGACGAACCCCGAAGTTTGAAAACGTCATCTTAACTTTAATCATTTATTGCAATAACCCATTCTTAGCTATTTATCTTTAGTCTTTTGTCTGCATTTTATCTCACACATGAAAAAAAAATTAAATAAAAAAGGACCAGAGTGGGGGTCAGGGCGTTTTATTGGCGCCCCAAGGAGTTGAAAACAGTGATGCCATTAAAAAACAAAATGAAAAAAAAAAAACTCGTGAGAGGTTTCATCAAAAACCATAATCCTCCACCCCTTCTCACCCTCCGGGAAACCCTGATTCCCACCAACCCAAGGAAAAGGGCGCAGACCCCATATTTGGCGTTTTCTATGGGAATAAATTAAAAAGAAAAAAAAATATTGCTAAAAAGATTAAATTGACAAAAAAAGAAAGAAAGGTTCGGTTTGCGCAGGGGGCAAGGGAAGTCACTCAAAGTTACTGGTGACTGACTTCGCAGACGTTTACTCTGGTCGGATATTACGTCAACATTGTTTACACAGTTCGGGGCTGGAAGGGTTAATAAACAAAATTTGTTGATACACCAAGTCGCCACGCTATGCGGCTTGAGGCGAAAAAATATCGTTTATTACGGGTGGGTGGGGGGGGGTAGGTGGGGGTGGAAGGGACGGGGCGCAGGGGGTTATAAGATCATAGGGAGAGGGTGCAGTACGATCACAGGGAGAGGGTGTTGTACGATCATAGGGAGAGGGTGCTGTACGACTTATGACTGGCTATTAAAAAAGAAAGTAGCGACTGGTCATTCTTTTTTTAATTTTACAATGGTTGTTGTCTATTGGACTACAAGGCGAGAAAATTAGTCAACAAAAAGAACTATAATGTCAGTGAAGGTAAGGTGAGCGCCTGGGGGGGGGGGTTCGAAATGTGGGCCAGAGGCGGATGACGTAGGTCGGCATGAGACAACAAGAAAACACGGGGACTTTTTATAAAGGAGACATCTAAAAAAATGTGTATATACATGTAGTTGTATTATGCAGGCCTCCCCTTTATAACCCGACCCGTCGAGATGGGGGGGGGGAAGGGCCTGCACACCCACCATTACATCCGCCTCTGGTGTGGGTGTGGGTGTGTGGGGGGGAGGTTACTCTAACAAATCAAGCTTATGAAACAGATCAGACAATACTCGTATGCGCCGAGTTACTTCCTCATTACAACAAAGAGTTCCAA
The DNA here is from genome assembly GCA_021962125.1 of Bulinus truncatus. Taxonomy (NCBI): domain Eukaryota; kingdom Metazoa; phylum Mollusca; class Gastropoda; family Planorbidae; genus Bulinus; species Bulinus truncatus. The sequence continues at coordinate 4,876,350 of JAGDYQ010000019.1, forward strand.
CTTGGGTGAATGATGGACAGTTCCAATCTCCCCTCCCCCCACCCCACCACCACCCTCCCCTCTCACCAAATTAACCAAGTGTGCAATGGCCATGGAGACACAATGTAGGTCACCGTTAATATTGGCCTCGACAACAAAGCTCAAATTTGTAAATCTACTCACGTTGCCCGGGCTAATCAAAATTTTATCAGGCGACATTTGGACAATTAATTCTTATTTTATTTTTTCTGTGTTTAAAAAATATAAAAAAAAATACACATTTAAATTCATAAATTTAATATTTCGTGAACTGAATTCTAGAATCAAAGTTGTATGTTTCGTTATAACCTGTCACTGAATTCTTGATTTGCTCATATTGACCTTATGTGCGGACGGGAGTGAGAAAAGTGAGGGAGGGAGGGAGGGAGGGAAGAGAGATAAAGGAAACAAGTGGATGGGGAGGTGTAAGGAGGAAGAGGACTTGGAACCGGGGGTGGTGGTGGTGATGGGGGAGGGGGGGTGTTAGACTCGCCAAGATCTGCACATCCTATGAGATTCGTGATTAGTAATTACTTCCGCGATTACATAGGAGGATGCTGAAGATGCAGCGCCCCGGGGGCGAGTGTGTTTCACAGCAGATTTTGAAATGAGGTCCCGGGAAATGAAGAACCCCCTTCCCTCCCCCTCTGATATTGTGACGGGTATCTGTGGGGGGGGGGGACGGGAGGGGGGTGTTGAGACTCTTACGAGGATGTGCTCACACGGAACGTCTTCTAGAAAGACCTGGTGGCTGTAAGGTAGATTATACCATCAATATACCATCCATTCATAATTAAGATGTTGAGGCTGGTAATCCCAGGGAGTCTAATAAGGACGTCCAGACATCAACTTCTCAGACGCTGTGGAGACTATTGATGTTATAAAGCTAATAATGTATCTGTCTTGACATTCAGTTTTAGACTTTTACAGAGTAACACTGTCATGAATTCTGATTTTCGAATGTGTGTGTGTCTGTGTGTGTGTCTGTTTGTGTGTGTGTGTGTATGTCTGTGTGCTTTTGTTCAAAGTGACTTAGCATTTAATTACTTCCGCCGACAATAGTTCTACATTTGTCTTACAGTGTCAAAGAAGTAATATTGCAGTTTTTTTCTGTTGCATACGTTTGTTATCAACTTTGTATTGTTTATACTTTATACGCAACTAACCCCACCCTAAAATTTTTTTTTTATTTGTCTGGGTCTATGATTTTTTTAAATTGGAAGTACATGTATAATTGTTTATATGCAAAGTCTGTTGTCAAGAGCTGGCGACGTGTGCTGTTTAGTGTTAGATGTGTAATTTGTTATACACAATGCTAGGCGTGCATATTTTTAATGCATTTTGAGTTGGTTCGTTCATCTTAGCGCAATAAACAAAGAAAACTGCGCACCATCTTGCGCAATGTGTCAAAACAGTGCATGTAGACACATTATTCATTTGTGCACAACAACACACATGACAACACGTAAACATGTTAGTTTGTACAAAATCTTAATAGAAAGACATTGATTGATCAAAATCGTAAGAAAGAAAAGAAAAGCAAATAGAAACAAAAAAAATAAACTGTTGGTCTTACCCAGGTGAGTCCGAATATGGCTGAGCACTTTGAAATCTGTGAGAGAAAATTAAGAAAAAAAATAAAATTAGATACTTTATCACATTAGAAAAATAGTGGAGAATCAACAAGTATCTAACAAAGTAATGCAAAAACTATTACTAGTTTAAACATGGTTTTTGGTTAAAATAGTGTATTATTGATTAAAAAAAAAATAATGTACAACAGTGTTTGCCAACAGGTGTGGGTGGGGGGGGGGCATCGGATTTGATTGAAAAAGGGGCGAATCGTGAATACATTTGTCCGCGGTTAAAATATCAACCATCTATATATATTTTTTTTCTATACGTATCTCTGTCTACCAGTCCCCACATTTGATACCATCTAATCAAATGACCGATAGTGCAATGGCCATGGAGGCACCACGGAAGATATAGCGGGGACTTAAGGCATGACCTTGACATATCCATTGGTCCTCACACGGAGATCGAACCAGTTTACCTCAGGTCGACAGTCGAGCGCTTTTACCACACGACCACCCGTCCCAATATGGCCCTCCATTACCAATCGTTCAGTCATCGAATGTACAAACAAAGTCATTCTATACCGACACAACCAACAAACACTTAAAGACAGAGAACTTCAAGTTTCAAACTGGTGACACAAGGAAAATAAGTTGATGGTTTAACAATATCAACAATACAGTAAAAAAAATAAAAAACAAAACAAATGTAGATTCATTAGAAGATTTTCAATGCTTCGTCATTACAAGATTTTTTTTTTTCATAAATCAATTAAAAGACATTTGAAAACGTCGGCCAATTAGCGAGGGAAATGCGGTTGAACTGCAGACGATGAGCCCCGGTCGAGCCTAAAATTGAAGTTGATGACGGCCACTTCCTGCACGTTGCATTACTTCTTTATTGTTTCCTTCCTTTTTTTTTTTAAATAATAACATGCGCCGGAAGTGACATCACTCGCCAGTGTCTTAAACAAGAATTAAATAAGACATGAAAGAAATTTATATTCCATAAATATAAAAAAAAAAACATGGCCGCCGAACGGAGTTAATTGCTTTACTGCTTTGACCCCCCCCCCCCAACCACCACAACCTCTCACCTTTAGAATAAAGTGGACATTCTTTAATCTTTTACGAACCGCCACATCTTGTTGATTTTTCCTCCTAGTGGACAAACTGCACTCCACCCCCCCCACCCCATCCCCCACATATCTGATTGAACTTTATGTCTCGTCGTCCCGTGCCCCCTCCACCCCCCACACCCACACCCTCCCTCCGTCAGCAAACATTCGCAGCCATCAAAACGCTCGGCATCTTTCCCGAGCTCAATTTGAGGTACATAAAGTTCTTTTTATAACTCGCCCCAATGGCCGGCGCACAAACACACACACACACACACACACACACACACACATCCATCTTGTAGAGCTCTCGGTGTTGCAGAATTAAACACAGATAAACTTGTGGTGGACCAAGAGGGTGAGGGGTGGGGTTAACAAAAGGCGGCGAACATTGTGTGTACACGTGCATCAAGTGTATGATTTTTTTTTTTTTATTGTACAAGTGGCTCTCAGGGGCGGATCTAAAGAAAACTTGCCTTTAGGGACACTCGACAAGACGCTGTTTACATGTTTAAGAAATATAGAAGCATGCAAATGTTTGACGAGTCTGATATAATCTTGTCCGAGCCTTCAAACAATGCGCTATTTATTCTCTACAACGTAATGTTATAATGCACATCAAAAGGCGGATTTATTGGTGGACGCACTGAGCGCGCGCGCAAGGGGCCCCAGACTTCTAAAAGGGCCCTCAGAAAATCAAATTCACACTTGCATTTTTATTTCCGCTGTATATATCCTTGTATCTTAAGGTGCTCAATATTTTTTTTATTTATTTTTGGGCCCGTGGGCTTCTACGAACTAAATCCGCCTCTGTGTAAAGCAACCTATCCAGCCTTCAAGACCGCATGTCCTAAACTGTCCACGCAACGGTGACATGTCCTAATGGGACTGTTAACGAAGAGCGGGCGGTGGTTTTTTCCCGTTTCGCGCAAAAAGAAGAGTGTGTGCAACGAAAACGGAGGTACCACGGGAGACATAGGTAAGGTGAATGAAGTTCACGAGACTCAAAGATATTTTTTTTTAAAAGCGTCATAAAAAAAATATTTTTATGTAAACATCAATTTGGATTAAACCATTACAGTGTCTCCATCTATGGTGCACACAAATGCAACATCTCAGAAATATTTTTTTTTTTTGTTTCATGTTTTAAGGGTAAAAATATCTTCATTCAGAGTTGTTTTCATTTCTTTCACACGGATCAAATTGCAAATTTCTCATTTTCATTAAAAACATAAACAAAAAAAAAAGAATAGCTGATAATCAGATGAATGACGCAAACAAACAAACATTGCAGATGAGCAAATAAACATAACAGCAGACGACATCTCAAATATTACACACACACACACACACACACACACACACACACACACGAGCAAACACACTCATCACAATCCCGTGAATATATTTGTTTCTTCTATCCCAGCCACAGCCTCAATTTCGTATTTAATTCATCATTAGGCCAGACGTCATCTTAATACTAGACGTCACCTTCTCATTTACGCGCCAATTTTACCTCGTGTTTTCTTTCTTTTTCTTCTTCTTGTTTTAAAGCAGAATTTCAAAAGGAAATGTTGATTAAAAAATAGGATGAAACAAGAATGTTTTGTGAATATTATTTTTGTTATTAAGTGGGTGTGGGATAAGATGAGCAACTGTCGATATCACTTCAACAACGGTGCAACAAGAGAACTGGGGAAAAAAAACTAGCGACCAGCGTAAACTCTTAGCTGTGCGCGCGCACAACTCGTCCAAAGCGTGCGCACACACATAGCGAATTAACAACATAACACACACAACACACACACACGCTTACTTCAGTAGATTTATATACTCTAAGATCGACACATGCCGAAGTACTAATTGTCACACACAGCCTTTGTACAATTAGAGGGGAGACTTGCAATGTGCACGTCACCTCTCAGATCCACAACCATTTCTCCGCACCACATGTGGATGGGAGGTTGGTACTAGTCGTCAGGGCCGGTCTTAGATGTACGGGGGGGGGGCTATGTACAGAGAGTTAGATTTATATCTGTAACAAAGTACCAAACGGGGTCATTGTTTGATATGAACTGTATTCAAACTAGGTCGCCTAGTTATTCTGTTTGTAACCACGGCCTCTGACTGTCTCTGTTTTTTTGTCGGTAGTGTTTGATAACGTTGAAACAATGACACAAGACCAACACTTGCCTACTCCCTACCTCCCTACTCATTTTCCCAAATTTACTAACAACCGTCATAAACCTTTTTCTTTACTCTCACACACACACACACACATAGACACGCACACAAACAACTGCAACTGATTTCCAATTTTCTGAGCAATTAAAAACCCGGGGCTGGAAGTGGTGGGTTGTTTTATTTTTTCCCCCTCTAAACATTTGAGTGGTTCTCACGTTAAATTTTATCACCCCTCACCATGCCATATTCTGACGAGTCTATTGCAGACTTAATACCAACGGTCTTTATGTCTTTTGTTCGTTTGCTATAAACATAAATAAGTTGTGTGTTCTGAGAAATTTCACACAATTGTCTTGGACGATAGAGAATTTCTGAGGAGGTCATGGAGAGACAAAGCTGTCTTGTGTATTGGATTTGGGGGAGGGGGGGGGAATTGTAAGAAGAGACTTTCTGAGACATTTAGTTGGGGAGGGGAAAGGGGGTAGGGTGCATAGGCGAAAAAGCAAAAAAAAAAAGTACTAGAGATCATAATATTTGTTAAGAATTAGTAAAAAGAGGAAAAAGGGGGGGCATTTCGGTAGCGGTGGGAGGGGTATTTTGAAGAGGGAGGGGGGAGCTAGGCCCTAGTATGCCTAACCACAAATTAGGTCCCGTGTAGAGGCCAGAACTTCTGGATTTAAAATGGTGACACATGTGATCATGGACGTCGCTAGGAATTTTTCTAGGGGGGGGGGGCAAAAAATTTCCAAGGGAGGGGGGGGCAAATAACAACTTTATGACTTTTTTTTAAATGGGAGGGGGAGCAAATGCCCCATGAATACGCCCATGCATGTGATCCATACTAAACAGTATCTAAAAGAAAGAGTAACAGTTCCACGTGCAAAAGGGGTTTGCAATTTTTTCACCCATTAAATATATTACTAGAAAACTTCAAAGAAATCTTAAATTAATTAGTCAAAACCTATTTAACATCCATCACTTACATCCTCCCTTTTTTTTGAAAAAAAAAATAATACAATACAAATGCAATTCACTAAAACGATAACAATAATACTAAACCACGCGTTGAATCAAAGTTATGTTCTTTAAGTAGAACAAACAAAAATCTGGCGTTACTATCTTAACGCAGAACATAAGTACGAAATGTTCTGGTATAAAAACATAATTGACAACAGTCAAATAAAAACAAAAAATAGCCCCTCACCCCCACCCTATCCTCTCCCACCCTCCCCCTCCCCCCAGTTGAAAGAGATGTGCAGGAGTCTATAAACGAAGAGATCCATGTGGCGTTGAGAAGACAGGAAACTGTTAAAAACACCACCTCCCTGGGTGTTACCCATATTAACTGGTAGCTGCGAAGCGGCCATATCTGCCCCACTTAAAGGTATAATTGGCAATATCTGCCCCCAGACCTCGATGATTTATGGGGGCTCATAAATCTTAACTCACTCTGCAAGGTAACAACAAAATAAAAAATAAAAAATACGAGTGGTAGAGAGAGAGAGAGGGGGGGGGGGAGGGAACAGAACTTCGCACCCATTAAAAGATGAGCGAGATTTTGCTGCAAGAAAGATTGTGGATTGAATAAATGGTATCTTTCATAAATATGGCCGAATAGCAAGTCTATAAAATAGCATTTTGAGATCGCCATACCTAATACAATGTTGTTACTGCTTTTTCTATTTATCGAAACCTGTTTTGTTCAGTGTTAGTATATATAAAATTAAAACAGTTTCTCTATTAATTTACTAACAGATTTGAAAAAGAGAGACAGGGAGATATTTGGACAGCCAGAGACAGATAGGTACGTAAGGTATGGAGGTTATGGGGCAAGTAGGTTGGTATATAGGTAGATGAGTACAATCATGCATGTAGATAAACAGGTGGCTGGATAGTCTCTCTCTCTCTCTCTCTCTCTCTCCCCCCCCACACACACACACACCGACAGACAAACATGTGATGAGAGAGAGAGAGAGAGAGACAGAGAGAGAGAGATGGAAGGAGAAAGAAATAGAAAGAGACATTGTTTTTTCGATATTTCCTCTCAGAGCTCCAAGTCAAGGCAACAGTTCCATTTTAATAGAGATCTTTTGTTATTTGCCCGTACCTGCTTATTTATTTATCGATTACAGTTAAAAGCGTAAAGCTGCGTTTGATGCATATATCCCAGTCTATCTGCCGGTGTGTACTCTTATATTGCTACGGTGTGCGCTTGTGATTCTCTCTGCAGTTTATTGATGCCTTTTTTTTTTCTTCTTACCAAGGTGTGCCCCCCCCCCAATCCCCACCCCCTACCTCCTCTCCACAGAAATAAAATTGCAAAACAATAAACTACCACAATATATCTCTCTCTTTGAACGTCTTACGTCAGCAGCTGTTCACCACAAGTCACCGCCCGCTGAAGTCCCTTTTTACCTGTCACATGTAATTGTCTTCAATTACATCTTACAGACAAACAAAGCTGGAGCCGTTGCCACCACAAATGTAATCTCCCACAACGTAATAAAACTCACACAGATATACTGCTGCTGGCGGGCAGGTTTAACTCACGCCGATCTACAACGATGAATTCAGAAATAGCTGGATGATGATGGTGATGATGATGGTGATGATGATGGTGATGATGATGGTGATGATGATGGTGATGATGATGGTAATGATAACAAATACAAAACAATTCACCATCCTTTGAGTTGAGAATATTATGGTTTATCATGTCATCTTCTTTTGTATGTACAATAGCACTTGTCTTGTTGATATTTGTCTTGTTGACATTCCTTTTCCTGTGTTACATTTTTTTTTTTAAAACTTGGCAGTTCTAAAAATGAGTACCTTGTCTTCTCATCTTTCCCCCCCCCCGCCCCGCCCCCCCCCCCGGACTTGCTATAAATGTGTTTGAACACTACTAAAACACAGAAATGCATGTTTTCACTTTTATATTTATTCATATAAAAACCCAGGACCTCATTTTTTTCCAGATTCCATGACACAGTATAAAAAAAAATATAATTGATGTATGACAACTTTATGCGATACAGGTATTATTGAGTGGAAAAGCCTGCTGAAGCTGGCTGAACGAAATCCGACAGAAGGGATATGTTGCCTTTATTGTAATGAACATAAATAATACGGTATGAACAGAAATTACAAAGAAATGTATGAAATACTGTAATAGAAAATAACATTTGGCTTTTATTGCCATGAACACAATACGATATGAAAACTAACTGCAAGGGAGACACACGTTTACATGGCATACACCGCACGATATGAAAACTACCTGAGGGAGACACACGGTTAGGGCGATTATGTGTTAGATTTCATAACAAATTACGGTAATAAGGGCAGACTTTGAAAAAAAAAAAATAGAAGACATTGAGATATAATGACTTGAATAGTTATTGTTGTGACATGGAAACTGAATGCTATTATAAAGTAATGTGGGATATTTTGACAAGGTTACTGCATGTTGTGAAAGCGGTACTTGAAATTTACTACAACCGTGAATTACCGACAAATACCTATCAAGAAAGAAAAAACAAAATGGCCCAAACTCGTGTCATCTATGCTCTAAGCCATATGTTCCGTCTACTGCAGACATGGGCGAACTATGGCCCGTGGGCCATGTATGGCTCGCAAGGCGTTTTTTAATAGGCACGCGCTCTGCCCCTATTCACCAAAACAAAAGTTTACATTTGATTTTTTTCCCCCCATACAAACATACCATTCATCGGCTCTTGTCCGGCCGTTTAATAAAATTTAAAAACCCGTTGTGGTATACGACACCAAAAAAAAAGAGCCCACCCCTGGTCTAGGGTAGAAATATAAATAACGGTTAAAAATAACCACCATGCGTTTCTGTTTAACTGAAACTTTGTAGTCAGGGCCATTCTTGTGGGGGACTGGGAATTTGAAGGGGGGAGGGGGAGAGCTGGTGGGTCTGCCAAAGAACATTTCGGGGTCCTACATGGAGGATGGATGAATGATGTGGAAATATAAGTCGTGAAGTGCACCCTCCAAAGTTTTGCCGATCTGCAAGAAGGACTCAGCATAAAGTTTACTTGATTGGATTCAATTTCATTTTTTTTTTCGTATTAACACAATGTTGTACTATAGGCCGATATTGCAGGCAGTCCCCGCAGTAACTGATCAACCAAAACTGATGTCGGACTCAAGTCCTTACGACTCTCTAATGAAGTCTAATAATGGTACAGGTAGCACCTATTGACTGAGGGGATTTGTTTTTTTTATGTCAAAACCAAAAACTTGATCTCTCTCTCTCTCTCCTACTCCCTCCCCCCCTTTCCCCCACCCCCTCCTCCTGTACTCAGTGAGAAGACAAGAGTGTACAGCGCACCCTCCTGGTCACAGTATGACTATAAACAAAACAAAAAAAAAACCTATCATACGAGACTGAGAGAGAGAGAGAGAGAGAGAGAGAGAGATGGATAGAAACGGGTAGATGATATAGCTAGGATATTTACTGTTTGACACTTCCAGGATACCGAGGCTTATCATTTCATTTCTAATTTCTCAGGATACTGCCCCCCCTCTAGCCCCCCTTCCCCCTCCCTGCGGCGTACATGGCATGTGTACAGATCAAATGTACGTATCACGTGTGCATATCAGTCTGGAAATCTTACCAAACGAGGAGATGAAGGCTGGAACAGTTGTGTGTTTTTTTGTACTAAATATTCTAAATTTTGTGAAATGTTTGGAATTCAGAAACAAATAAAGAAAGGTTGTTAATGTTGTTATTGTTTGAGGTTTGAAATTATCTGCGTCGTCAGGGGATAAGGCGGAATACAGACATGCCGGTTCGGATTTTTAATAATAAACAAAATGTAAATGCAAAACTTGGAAACGTAACATAACATAAACGAACACACAAAACACTGGTACTAATAAATGTATACTAGCACAAACACTGGTACTATTAATGTATACTAGCAAACACAAACACTGGTGCTATTAAATGTATACTAGCACACACAAACACACACACACACAGAGACCAATGTAGATGTAACTTATTAAACACATTCAGCAATAAATGACAAGAAACCCTAAAATACCCTTCAATACAGGCTCAGAAAATTATTTTTTTATTATTTTATTTTACACATCTCAACAAGAAATAATTTGTAATTAGCAGGTTCCGATCTTAAAATCAATCCGTCAACTATTTCGCATAGAATGATTTAAATTTAAGATGTTAGCTTGAAAAGCAGCTGAAAATCATGTACTGACTGGTCAGGAGTAAACTGTGGTGTAGACATTATCTATGAGGTCTAGGGTGTCCAGTTTCCATGTAATTGACCAGCAGAGTTGATAACAACTGGTCAGATTTCACACTTTGACAGTCAACACATATCGGCGCCATACTGTTACCAGAGTTGGTATATATATATACTAATTACCTGACAACCATCCGTCATGATTCATTGACCTTCACCTCCGTAAAGTTCATAAACATGACTTGCATCAGGGTAGCCCGTGTTTGTTCCCTAATAATCATCCATAAGTAGATGGGGAAAATCTAGATACATTATATGACAGGATTTAAAAAAAATATATATATCTAGATCTGGATATAAATGACCCTAGTTGGCAGCTAGGACCTACTGCAATGTTCGTTTGTTGTTGCCAACTCTCAATCAAATATCTATGCTTCGATCAACCCCGACATTATAACATCCCCTACCATAAACCATGACAATCCCTACCTTATAACAGGGCGATCCCTACCCTAAATCATGACAATCCCTACCTTATAACAGGGCGATCCCTACCCTAAATCATGACAATCCCTAACTTATAACATGGCGATACCTACCATAAACCATGACAATCCCTACCTTATAACATGGCGATCCCTACCCTAAACCATGACAATCCCTAACCTATAACATGGCGATCCCTACCCTAAACCATGACAATCCTTAACTTATAACATGGCCGTCCCTACCAAATAGCATGGCCTTCATTCAACACATCTACGTGAGTACATCCCATAAGATTTCAATTACAACATCCGGGTGACTTCACCTCCATATCCGGTTATCACATGTTATCTTATCTCGCGCTCGCTACGTCTCTAATGTCTTCTCACCAAAGCCACCATTCAACTTTTAGAAAAACAACAACAACATAATATAAACATTCACATTGAAATTAGTTTCATCTGCCCTCGTTCTGAATGTAAATACAACCAGTGGAAGTAGTGGGGGCGGGGCTGTACACGTTCAACTTCCAACCCATAATAATATCCCAACATGTAAAGCCTGACATCCCATCTTGTAACGCCACCGACACCCATCATCCTTTCCCCTCCCCCTCTTCCCCTCACACATTTTCATACGTACTCACGCCATCAACAACAAGGCCTGGTCCTACTTACAGTGTGAGCACCGTGAAAACCCGCTCACTCTAGAAATTATTGTTGGTTTCAACCCCCCCCCCCACCTTACCTCCCCCTTTCCAATCCCATTCAGGTTCATCAACACGGCATTAATAATGCACAAGGCGTGAAACAAAGACCAAAGGAGAAAATGGAATTAAAAAAAAAAGTAGATTTATTGTTTAGACTTGTAGACTTCTCGGATGGAGTGGTGTATGAATCGAGAAAGAATAGAGAGTGAGAGACGGGGGGGGGCGGGAGGCAGATGGAGAAAGAAAAGGGAGAGTGAAAGTGGGAGAGAGAGAGAGGGTGAGAATGGAAGAGAGCCAGAGAGATGGAGAAAAGAGGAAGAGGGAGAGAGAGGGGTAGAGAGAGACAGAGATAGATAGATAGAGAGAGAGAGAGAGAGAGAGAGAGATGAAAGAGAGAGAGGGGAGAGAGGAAGGGAGAGAGAGAGAGGGAGAAGATAGAGAGAAGTGAAAGACAATAGCTGATAGTGGTGTTGATGATGGAATTGATGACTGTGGTGATGGTACCGATGATTGTGACAGTGAAAGTGGTGATGTTGTCTGCAGTGATGAAGATGGTGATGATGGTAAGTTATGAAGGAGGTTGCAGCAACGAACATGATAACACGCTTTAAGCCAGTGACACAGTGAAACATTTGACAACTGTATCAACCATTCAAACATAATATATAAGTTAAACAATATGGCCTGTCTAACTTAACGTGTTGGTTTAACTGCTGACCATCCCTTAATACAACGACTTAGTACTGAATCATATGTCCAGAGATATGACAAGCATAGGCGGATTTAATTGTGGCCGTTGAGTACTGGACCTCGACTTCTAAAGTGTCCAGCTAAAAGTTCAATTTTACATTTAAAATTTTATTTTTCATTAAAAGAAAAAAAGAAGAAAAAAATCTCATTATTTTCTTCTGCGCCAGGAAACCAAAAGATTTGAGTTGATATTTGGAAGAATTTGAATTCGCGTATGTATTATCAGCGTTGCTGGAAAACCGTGGATTCACAAGTATACAAATAAGTTGCACAAAAACCCAAAAAAAAGTGGCACAAAGCCCCAAAAAAGTTGCACTAAACCCCAAAAAAGTTGCAAAAACCCCCAAAAAAGTTGCACAAAACCCCAAATAAGTTGCACTAAACCCCAAAAAAGAACTAAAAATGAGTGGCCTCAAAAAGCAGCAAATGAGCGAAAGGTAGCGGATTCAGGGAGCACATCGCTCGGTGTCTTGTAGGGTAACAACACGTTGACGCGTCTGACATGCACGTGACGAACGGAAGTATTGGAAATGGATTGGCTGTGGACGTGACGTTGTATGTGACTAAAATCTGATGCGTTTATCACGTGTTTTATTTTTGTAATAAGGAAACGCACAATTATAGAAACGGGACTTCCCGAACAGTATTTATAAAAAAAAAACTTAAAGGTCATAGGCCAAAAATAAAACTTTTATGGACAGTGCATGGTGGTGGGGGGGTCCCATTTGTTTAATTAAAGTAGATAACGCCACCAGACCCCGAGTCACTTATGTCGCTTGGCAGAAGATCAAAGCCAGTGGTGTTTGTGTGTGTGTGCATGTCCCGGGGTTTGAGTGTGTGTGTGTGTCTCTCTCTCCGGACACCAATTACCTACATGCTGCCCCGATTGTTAGCCGCGATATCAACCTCTCTCACCCTCATAAAACCGTCTGGCTCAGATGCAGCGGACTCGTACCGCGGAACGCCAATTAGCAAAAAAAAAATTCCCTTCACAGATGACTCCTGCTGCTATCTTGTACAAATCAGCCAAAGCGCCATCACCCCACCCTCTTTCCAACGCCCCCTTCCCCCATGAGATCTACACTCCCGCCCTATCCCACATTCACATACCTCCCTCTTCCGTTTTCTCTCTTTCATTCCACGTCTCTCTCTCTATTGAGGGGAAGTGATAGGGAAGAGATTGTGGAACGAGACTTTGAACTTTGTCTAACGAAATTAATTAGCGGTTCCAGGAACTTGTAGGTCGCAAAGGTTGTCATAAAACGTTGCCTTAGGCTTGTGTGATATTGAAGGATGACATTTGGTTACCGTTATAGTATTATTATTGTTATAGCTTAGTCAAGGAATGAATAATAATAAATGGCGGTCATTTCAAACCATCGGAACGTCTGTCTGTAAATGAACGTAGCATTGTATCAATGAACTATGTACCCATCTATGTATGTATCTTCATATGCATCTATGTATCTATGTATCTATGTATCTATCTATCTATCTATCTATCTGTCTATCTATCTATCTATCTATCTATCTATCTATCTATCTATCTATCTATCTATCTATCTATCTATCTATCTATCTATCTATCTATCTATCTATCTATCTATCTATCTATCTATCTATCTATCTATCTATCTATCTATCTATCTATCTTCATATGCATCTATCTATCTATCTATCTATCTATCTATCTATCTATCTATCTATCTATCTATCTATCTATCTATCTATCTATCTATCTATCTATCTATCTATCTATCTATCTATCTATCTATCTATCTATCTATCTATCTATCTATCTATCTATCTTCATATGCATCTATCTATCTATCTATCTATCTATCTATCTATCTATCTATCTATCTATCTATCTATCTATCTATCTATCTATCTATCTATCTATCTATCTATCTATCTATCTATCTATCTATCTCTATTTATCGATCTATCTTTCTATCTATCTAACTATCTATCTAACTATATATCTATCTATTTATCTATATATCTATCTATCTGTTTTTTAATTGTCTACTTATTCGAGACTGCCCCTATGATAAATAGAAATAAGTTCAAGATTAACACACACACACAAACACACACACAACACACAATCTTTCAGGATGTTATTTATCAAATTAGTGACAACTTTAATACACTATTAACATTTAATGAATGTTTCCGTCTCGAGAAATCAGACACAGAGTGTCAGCTATAAAAACGACTCAATTGGCATTAAAACAACAACAACAACAACAACTGCCCATTAAATTGTCTTGTCATGTTTGAGATGGAACACAACATACACAACAGACATCCGCGTTGTTGTTAGGACAGAAACAGAACATACATCTTTATAACGAAGCGCGCCATTAAAATTTCGCGGACTATATAGGCCAGGTGTTATAACTGTCACAAAATGTCCGTTAGCTCGCCCAATAAAATCTGGCGGACCCCGAGATAAGACCCACTGGGATACGGTGCCGCGGGAAAAGGTCGTGTATAAACCAAAGAAAAGAAAAAAAAAGCAAAAAGGAAGACAGGGGGTTTGGGGGTGGGGGTGGAACTGTCTGCCTTATTTACCTGACATAAACAAGACCCCTCCATGACTGGCCAACTTTATAGGCTGTCCGTGGAACTCATAAAAACGTTATCAGCCGTGCGGACCCTAACCGGCCATTGCTTATGTCCACTTCATATTTTCTGTGTCCGGTGATAAGATGGTGAGAAATTCTTCAGGTTTGTTTATTATTTTGTTTTGCTGAATCGTCAAATAATAAAATGGGCCAATCAATCAAACAATCAACGAATCAGTTGTATACAAATAGGTACCCCATATATCTCTACTCTTTAATCGTATTCATTAAACAGTAAAGTTCCCTTAGCCCTACTGGGCCATCGGGGCAGATGAAATGTAGAATTCATCTGGGACGACTTTGAACCAAATAACACCTGGAAAAATTCCCATGGTTCTCACCGAGGATCGAACCCATGACTCTCAGTTCGACAGTCGAGTATCTACACCACTCGGCCATCCGTCTCACTTTATCGAATTCATTAACCATCTACCAAATGAACCAATCAGTGTTTCATTCACCCATAGAATTGTTTGCTCATTTCTTCAACAACGGAAAGTGTTAATAATTTTCTACTCTCAAAATCGCACAAAGTTTCGCTTTTTTTTTCTGCTTTATTATCATTTGACTAATTTTCCTTTATAAAATTTATTAATAAATAAAAACAACGTGATATCATTAAAAGAAACTCAAAAACATACAGACAAAAACTTATTTCAATAAACACAGCATACATATAATGAAAAAAATCAAGGTAACAAAAACAAACAAATAAATAAATAAATTAAAAAAAAAAAAATCTTATAATACCATAGACCAGGGGTGGGCAAACGTTTTGCGCCGCGGGCAAAAATTGAGTTGTTACGTTTTTCAGAAGGGCCGGACAAATGGATGAAATATTTAAAAGCAATGACATTAATTAAAAGTGAACTGCATTGAGAGCAGAGTAAGGGCCGCATATACAACATTACGGCCTAGGCCTTGCCCGCGGGTCGCAGCTTGCCGTGACTGGTATAGACTGTAAAAAAAAAAAATGTGAAGATTTTGTAACGTCTGACAACATCTATCATTCACGCTTACTGTCATTTGTGTTTTCTTATCAATATGCCGGACGGTAGAAATGTTATCAGAAAATATCAGGCGATGATCTATTTGAACTTATGAACTTTTCGACCCTACAAACAGAACAACAACAGAACAACAACAAAAACAACACTGGTCACCTAGTATAGATGACCAAAGGTTCGCTTCATCCAACCCTACCCTACCCCCTCGTTAACCATCTGTCCACCAGATATAGTATCACAACATATTCCTCCTAGTATATCTTCCCTCCATCCCTCCGTCCGCCCCTCCCCCCCAATCTGTTGCTCACTACATACATCACAAACAGCAGCCATTTCCCTCCCTCTCCCCCACCCACCTCCCACAAACACAATGCTACACAGGCCCCGCAACACGGGTCACTTGACGCACTCTGTTTATACAAAAGAAAACACGTCAGCATTTCAAAAACTCTTAGAGAGAGAGAGTACGAGAGAGAGGGAGAGAGATAGAGAGAGACATAGTCAAGGACTCCCCAGTCCCCACCCGGTACGACACTTTATCCTTCACTGTTTTAAACTCTTTAATTAAAAGTTTTCCCATTGTCCCGTGTGAAGATACCACCCCCGTAGCCTCTCCATCAGATTCCACCGCGGACACGCATACACACACAAAAAAAAGAGGGGGGGGGGTGCATTTAAAACTCTAATTTGACGGCCAAAGATAAAATAAACTAGACGGGGGTGGGGGTGGGGGAAGGTATGGGGGAGAGAGCGAGGGAGGCAACAAGTAAAATGACAGAGCGACCGGTCAGCGAACCGGACAATAGAAAAAAAGAGATGACTCGTGTCCGGGACTTCCTTCAAAAAGGTGGCATATTTCGGACGCTGATTTATGGGCCCGCGGTGACCACTTTTTGTCCACTATTAGAATAGAAGTGACCGGTGGATAGCATCAAATGACAGGCTGTAGGTTGTAAAAAAAAAAAAACCGGTGGAGGGGGTGGTGGGTTGGAGTCAGTAAACACACAAATGGTAGGACCAAGTGTTTCCGGAACGATACGAGGAATAAATAACAAGGGATTCAGAAGAGGCGCAGATGATAATTAACTTCTAAATAACAGGCATGGGCGTGAAGAATGTGAATAGGAGAGGGGGGTGGGATGGGTGGTGGGAAGGGGGAAATAGGGGAATCTTCACAATACATTGAATGCTTTACAGAGATAGTTGGACGCACCTCGAAAGTTAAAAAAAAAAAGGAACGTAATCAATTTGTAACTTAACCTCTGGTATCCTTCCCTTACGTCCTACTTCAAGGTGCTTTGAATTTTTTATTTTTTTTTATTTTTATTTTATTACAACAGATGAAACATAATGATAACGTGTAATGGTCTGGAGATGGAAAGATGTCTGCAACAGTGTCCATCACAAAATGTTTCAGCGTAAACCCCCTTTGTGGGTAAAAAGGTTTCAATGACTCTAGTCTATTTATTATCAATGGTAATCAATCAACCGTGTCCAATTGAAACGGTATATTTTTTTTTTAAATGAGACAACATGCGCAAATGTAACCTTTAACCCTTACCCTGTTTCGTCATCATTTAAACAAAAAAAAAGTAATAATGAAATAATGTGACAATGACAAAAAGTCAAAGTCTCAAATTCTAGGTGTCCTTTGTTTTCTCTCACAATGTTTAATTGATGTCATATTCAAAACCTGTAATCCTAATACCAAAGGTTTCCCTTAATTATTGGTGGTATTACAATATCTCATTCACATTGTGTACCCAATGTAACAAGCTGAGCAAAAGCCACCATATTCCCGCTTTCAGTCCAGTCCGACGTGTCTACAATAAAAGCCCAGCCAGTGGTCAGTTATCTGCCATCCAGCCCCACCCCCCACTCCTCGAAAATTGCCTGTCATACACGTCCTCTGCCACCTGCCTGGGGTTGGTCACTTTCACATTTTTGTCAGCCCGGTGCGGGTGACCACTTGGTGAGTTACACGTTTCGCCACCGGCCGGACCCCGGAAACCAGCTAATGACCACGGCGTTATCGCCCCCCGTGACCGGTCCCTGTCGTCGCCATGGTTACAGGCACTCACCCACCCACCAAACTGCCCAGTCTAGCTGACACACACACACACACACTCACACACACACACACTTACTCACAGACAGACGCGAACGAACTCTGTGAACTGTTCAGTCTACCTATTACACATTCCATCACTCACAAGCAAACGGACTGAAGGCTTATAAAAAATAAAAACAACTCCAGTCTGGTAGGAATCCCATTCTGTGCGATGACAGACGTTAAACAATTAGTACTCAACTTTTTTCACCCGCATTTCGATAAAGTCCGACAAGGCTTACTTCTCACTTTCTGTCTCAAACCCAACTGGACAGGAGATGCTAGCAGATAATAATAATACTAATAAAGAACTGCTGGGCTAACAAATAAAAAGAAAGAAGATGAAACAAACCAGTTGGTGTAGACTAAGTAGAAGACAGATGAAAGTAAAGAAGAAACTCAGCAAAGCCATTTTTGGTTAATTTTGTTAAGTTGCCAGAGATCAGGCAAAGATGCAACATGGCGTAGAGCGCTGCAAAGCAATAGTAAGAAACAAAAGCGTTATACGAATTTGACACAGTCTTTCCAAGTTAACAGTAGCGACATATCAGTATTAAAATACTGACTCTGGATTCTGAATTCAACCAACAACATATCTTGTATTTTTTTTTTAAAGATTATTACGCAATCCCGACTTTGTCGAAAAATAAAGAGGCAACTGGTGTTGCATGGATTCAAGCCCGCATCACGTACCATACTGATCACAATCACTGTCTCAATGCCACCCAACGGAGCGACCTAAAACGTGAATACACGTTTGTTGTAATAATTAAAAAAAAAGGTAATACAAGATATTCGTTATGTGACGGATGGTCGAGCGGTGTAAATGTTCGATTGTTTACATGAGAGTCCTGGGTTCGATCCTCGGTGACAACCAAATCTATTTTTCCAGGTCCTAGTAAAAGGTGGTTTAAATCCCACAAGGCCACCCAGCTTAAGATAGGTCCCTAACTTTCAGTTCAGGAAGTAAAGGCGGCTGGACAATATGCTAACCACACGATACCTAAATATGTCTAGGCTATAGAAATAAACGAATTCGATACTTCATCTACCCCAATGGCTAAGGGAAGATATTCGTTGTAACGAGTAACCCCTACGCCAGGGGTGGGCAAACTTTTTCAACGGAGGGCCACATTGAAAACTTGATTGTTATCGGCGGGCCGCATATATATATATATATATATATATTTACAATTTACAACGTATTAAAATATGAATTAATGATAATAACCATGTATTTGTTATTTATTTCGCATTACACTTACAATATGTACATGCATAAGGGCCGCATAATATACGCTGAAGGGCCGCATGCGAGCCGCAGTTTGCCCACCCCTGCCCTACGCCATTAAGATTTTTTTTTCTATTTCCCCAGGTACTAAACAAACCAAATTTCAACTGTACAACTAACAACTGAATAAAACTAATTACAAGTCCAACAAAACGAAACAACCTGTTATCGCTACATCTTCGTGTGACTAAATCCAGTATATCATCGTTCATTGCCGGGGATGTTGTCTCGTTATCTTAATGAATTTCTCACGTCCAGCTAAGACAACCCCCCCACACCCCAACCCTGATATGTCGGGGGTGGGGGGGGGTGCGACAAAAACCACAGAAAGACATTGTTAGGGAAGACTAGCGCCCCCCCCCCCTCCGTTGCCCTGGAGGATTATATGACACAGCAACTTGGCTAAGTTAGAAGTAATTGGTTCAATTAAAGAGAAATAATTGGGGGGGGGGAATGGGCGGTGGAGGTGAAGGGAGTCGGGGCCCGATTGCCTGGAATGCTGGGTAGATAGATCTTGGGCTAAATTTTAACGGGCATGAATCTGGGCTTGTCTGAAATAAAAAAAAAATTCTAAGTACGTTTTTTTTTATTGATAGAACTGAACTTAATATATATATATATATATATATATGAGAATATATATATATATATATATATATATATATATATATATATATATATATATATATATATATATATATATATATATATTTAAAACTGAAATGGTGAGTTGTTTACTTGTTCAACATAAAGTTCGTGCTCAGCGTGCGAATAAAATGTTATCTCTTAGATCCTATACGCCACTCATGGCGCCCTTCTTTCCTCTCCACCATAACAGATAAGTGCAATGGTCGTGGAGGCACCACTGGAGGCATAGGAAGGTGACGTCACGCGCCGGTGGTTGAACCGGCAACTTACAGCAAGTAGATGGGGTTACAACATGCCTATCCGGCCCGCTACAACACAGCTATCCAATGCATATAACTCAATGGGTCGAACAAATGACATGAGAATAAAATGAAATCAACAATAAACAAATAATAACAAGACATATGAAGCAAGTTAACAAAAGCCATGAACGTTTTTAGCAAAGATACGAAACTATTTGATAGTAAATGGGCACAGAGATATGGTCTAAAGTATAAGGGCATATGGGGGGGGGGGGAATAGCCCACCGAAAGTATAATATTTACAGACATAGTATGTAAAGACATAGTATTTACAGACATAGTATTTACAGACATAGTATTTACAGACATAGTATTTACAGAATTAGTATTTACAGACATAGTATTTACAGAATTAGTATTTACAGACATAGTATTTACAAAACAAAAATTCCTAACAAGCAGACAGTAAGACAGACTAGTAGACGGTTTTCTGGTGAAGACTTTGGAAATAGTTTATTTGCCGTAGGCGAAAATGTCAGACTTACAACGACAGGGTAGAGATAAAGAGACGGTGAGAGAGAGAGAGGGAGAGAGAGAGAGAGATAGAGAGAGAGGGAGAGAGAGAGAGAGAGAGAGGGGGAGAGAGAGAGAGAGAGAGAGAGAGAGAGAGAGAGAAAGAGATAATGCCAACACCAGAAATATAGTTAAAGCCACCTACATTGGTAGAGACGATTCAATAATTCGATATAGTCAGGTAGGTATATAGTATAAAAATAGTATAAAGTTTTTTAGACTTTAGAGGTTAATATCACAGATAAGATTTAGTTTACATTAAGTTTGAACTAAAGACACACACACACACACACACACACACAACGCAACACAGATTGATAGAATAACACAGTGAAAGGGCACAGTTACGTATAACACGCATACAGTAAAATAGTCAAACAGATATCAAAAATAAATTGTTAAATATAATACTTTACATAACTTTATAAGTAACTGATTATATATCAACTTTCATTTACATTGACTAAACTATCAACATTTCTTAAGTTTAAACCTTTTATCTGTATTGGTTGATCACACGCAATACTAGGAATTACATTTATTTTAAATAGTTCACTCGTATTTAATTCATTTATTCAGATAAAGCAGTATACATATATTTTTTTTTCGTTCAATTACGCCATAGGATGATTTTTGAACAAACAAAAATCTGGCATATTTTTTCTATTGATAAATCAGCCCAACTTGCCAGAAAGGTGGAACATTTTTTTTTAAACACTATTAATAAATAAAACTTTTCAATGTTAAATTAAACGATTTAAGTCAGCAGATAGATAGATAGATAAAAACAAAAATATAGCCGTAAATAGTCCTTTTACTAACTTTCAATAATTTATCGTTACATTTTTTTACTTAAAAAATAAATAAATAAATAGAAAAGTCTAAAAAAAAAACAAAAATCCAAAATTTTTTCTCCTGTGATAAGAAATGTATCAAAAGCTCACGATTCTATACAGCCGAGGGCCATAAGTAATGGAGCAGCCACACGCTATTACCTCATTAGAGCTACAACCACGAGTCTTCATCTCTACAATAAGTCAGAATATAATCTTTTTTCTTTTTTTTCCGTTTTCATCTTTACATCCGTTAGAATCTGACATTTGATAGACTTGATATCTCGATTTATTTCTATCTCTTATGGCTTTCCGGTGGTTTTTCCTTTCTTTCTTTCTTTCTTTCTTTCTTTTGGTTTAACTATGAATAAACTGGACAGTAGTAAGAAGAAAAAAAAAAGGAGGGGGGGGGAGGGAGGATAAAAATAGAATGACGTGTAAATGAGCAATATTATATAACTGGCTTTTTTTTTAAATCCATGAACAATAATATTTCAGAGACTCAATCTATCTACCTGAATATAGGACAAACGCCTCCATGGATAAAAGCCTCCATGGATAAAAGCCTCCATGGACCAAAGACCCCAATCTATCTATCTATCTATCTATCTATCTATCTATCTATCTATCTATCTATCTATCTATCTATCTATCTATCTATCTATCTATCTATCTATCTATCTATC
>JAGDYQ010000019.1:4903451-4935951 GCA_021962125.1 Bulinus truncatus
CCACAAGCAGGCTTACGTCGGTCCTGGGAAAACTTGCATTGCCCCCCCACCCCACCCCATCCCAACCTTTTCAAGAAGCTAAAGTTTTTATTAATTCGTTGGTTGTGTTTTTTTTTGTTTGTTTCACTGGCCACAGTTGCTACTGGAGGAACAGATCAGTTTCAAATGAGGCATTAAATGATTCATAAATACAATACCATGGCCAATTATAGTGACCCGATTGACTACCGAGGTCATATGAGGTAAGGTCAACATGTTACTAGTAGCCACGGCATGGCGGGAGGTGGAGGGGGGAGGGTGAAGGGTGAAGACGTATAACTAGCACAATGTCCAGGACGCCGATTAAACTTTTACTTAAAAAATCTTTATTTTAGGTGCAAATTTGTGTGCCAGGTAGACTTTAGGGATGTTGCAAGGCTAAATTAAAAAAAAAATTGTCCAGCCAAAAATGGCGGAGTTAACCCAGTCAAACGCTCAACAAACAAACAACACGACACGACACGAAACGACTCGAAACAGCACGACACGACACGATACGACACGAAACAACACGACACGACACGACACGAAAAAACACGACACGAAACGACACGAAATAACACGACACGAAACGACACGACACGAAATAACCCACGACACGAAATAACCCACGACACGACACGAAATAACCCACGACACGACACAAAACGACACGACACGACACGACAACCAATTTAATGTTAAATGTCTTAAAGTAAACAAAAATGGAAGACAAAGGGTAGTCGGCTTCAAGTCTTGTATTATTATTATTATTATTATCAAATTATTACTTTCTTTTTTTTTTTACAAATTTAATAAACTCGACAGTTGATTACAAAGTGTTCTTTCATCGGGCGTCCAACGTCTTCGACATTTTTGTAGCTTTTAATCAGCGGTCAAGTTTCAACCCATTCGTCCAGCGATGTTCATTTTTTTTTTAAACATCTTTTTTTTTTTTGTGTTGTTTTAAAACCACCGGTCAATTCCCCCCCCCCTTTTATTCCTTGTTCGAAATTAAAAGAACATAATAGAAGAAAACATAATGTCCGACTATAAATTGGTAATTACCGCGGATAAAAGGGGGAGGTAATAGGCTAGAATAAAAGGTTATTAGGACGGTAAAGGACGTCCATTATGTGCGAATTAACAAATTTTCTTTTTTTTTTTTGGCGAATCAAGCATCTCTTCCCCCGTTGAACAAGAGAGAAAACGGACCGGGGAGGAGGCATCGATCCGCGTACAGCCCCCTTTGTTTTGTTGGTATCGATTCCAGGACAGTCGGAGATTGAAGAGGTTTGTATTTTGTTTTTCTTTGTCGTCATTTGAGACATTTAGAAGTGGTCAACTGGGAAGTGTGGGGTTGGGGCGGTTGGTGTGGGGGCAGGGATGGGGAGGCGGAGTTGTTTTTTTTTTTTTAATTATTGTAAAATAATAAAGTGGTATTCTTTTGTTTGTTAGATTAGTGTGTATTTTATGTTATAAAGTCTTCGCTGTGCAGTGATTGTAAAAAAAAAAAATATCAAATAAGTATCGCGGTTAAAAAGAAAGAAGAAATCGACTGCACGATATTTAACAGTTCCACAACAAGCGAAGAGGGGGGGGGGGCGACGACGACATTGGGTCTTATACAACTAATGACATGTTTTTGTACTAAATGTACCCTGCAAAACCTTTGCGTAGAGATACACCATAGTTCAACTTTGAGGTTATCATAAATAAGTCAATATAATTACATGGACCCTTTTTATTTTATTTTATGCATTGAGAATTTAAAATAAACAACAACATACATTCAATGAAGATGCAGGCAAGTGGACATTAATATTTAAACAGGAAACTGTATTCCTACTTTCGATCTATGGCGGACAGACTTGAGGAGGAAAATATTAGTTTAGGCGTTTTAAGTTTATGTCTGTTCAAATACAAAAAAAAAAAAAGAATAAAACAACGAAGAAAATAATTACACAATTTACAAACACGAATGGATAATTGCCCGTGAGGAATTAATTATTAGATAATTAAAGATTAATGAATATTTTATATGGTAATAAAAGAATAAACGGAAAGACGAAAGTAATTTCAATGTTCTGATCATTTATTTGTCAGTATTAATATGTGCTCATTGGATAACTTTACAGCCATAAACCTTTAGCTATGTTATCGAGAGAGATATAACTTTATAGCTAAGACATAAACCTAAACATTAAAATTAAAAAAAAGCGTCCTTAACGTCAATGTTTATCTTGATATCCCTTCATTATAGCGAGAGACAGTGAAATATGTTTCCACTCAACCGATTCTCTTGTGTTGTCTAATCAACTCTCAAAGGAGCAGTGGGGGGAGGGGAGGGGAACTCTTATAGTTGCCCATTTCAAAGCCGATAACGCCAGAACCAACACTTAAAGCTTACGTCACTAGACCGGTAACGGGCGAAAATTTCGGTCCGTAAATAAACTGACCGGTGCCATGGACTTTGACCATTACCACGGCGCCCCCCCCCCACCGCCACCACCGCCACCACCACTACCGCCACAACAACACCTGCTCCGTAACTCAATACCTCCTCGTCTGACTTAACTAAACGCACGCCTGATTTCGCTGACCGACGTCGGACTGACTAGTCCGCTGAACGGCCAAACGATTCCAATTAGTCCCTTGTCAGTTAACCAGTGACCATCCTACTCCCCTCACCGCCACCCAGTTTTCCGCCGCATATCCAGTAGGACACCACCCCTACCACCACCCCACTATCTCTGGAGGATCCAAACATTTCTTTGTTCTGTACATCGTTTCCTGCTGCTACCCCACCCCCATAAGTATCCTTCCATCCAGAAAGAAACGCTCCTGGGAATACGCAAACTCTATCGATGTGGAAAGGCGTGACCGGCCATAGTGCAGGCTCAAGCTGCAGGGGTAAGGAGAGAGAGAGAGAGAGAGAGACTGACTTCAATATTTCCTTAATAAACTAGGTTGAAAGGCGGAGAACAATTGGTATATCATTGGGGGGAAGGGGTAACATGGAGAAGCTTAATTAATGATTACCTCTCAAACCAGGATGTCATATGTCCTGTAATTTGTCCTTAAATATCCCCAGAAGTTTTACAAGTAGACATGAACACAGTTTTTTTTTTTTGGATGTACAAAACGATAATTCCGTTTGTAATTTATCTCCTTCCCCTCCCCCCTTTTACCTCACCCCCTCCCCATATATTACACATTTATTTTATCGATTACAGTCACCCCTGTGTTACTGTGACGCCTATAGATAGTTTAGTCCTATTACGTATCCAGCTAATGTAAAACTATATGAAAAAAGGTGTGTGGGGGGGAGTGGGGGGGGGGGGGGACAACGGTATAAAAAATACC
Source organism: Bulinus truncatus (assembly GCA_021962125.1). Lineage (NCBI taxonomy): Eukaryota > Metazoa > Mollusca > Gastropoda > Planorbidae > Bulinus > Bulinus truncatus. Next base: position 4,906,836 of record JAGDYQ010000019.1, read on the forward strand.
AACTACAGCAACTATCCCGACACAGTGATATTAAGATTTAGATATATACGTGTAATCTACGGGCTGCCCCTCCCCCCCCCCCCTCACAATTCTTCAGCTAAATTAAATACATTTTGAATAAATAACAATACTGTGATAAAACCACATTTCGGAAGCGATGCCCCCCCCCTGACAATGCCCTGTTGGACCTTCCATTCGAGGCGGCCATGTTTACGGGGGACCATCACACGTGCCTTACAACAACAAAGAAAATATTTAACATATCAGTTAAATACAAGTATATCACGGTTGATCCATAATTTACTGTACTCGTTAACATTCAAAACGTTAAACTGACTAAAAACGAATATATTTTATAATACACTTTCCCCGAGCCTAGAAAAAAAAGCAGACGCTGTTTGACCTTTGACACTAAAAAAAGATTCATTCATCATTTATGATCCAACTTTTTTATATTTCCCCCTCCTATAACAAAGACCAACATTTCAGAGTCAAGAAAATTATTTCCTTTACGTTGATTTTTTTTTCATTAAATATTTCTCAACATCCCTTGAGGAAAGTTCGAAGGGGAAATAACTCATGTCATCTGGCTTTATTTATGGGTCACATTATCTCCCCATTTTCATTTTATTAATTTCATTAATTCTCTGCGAACGAGTCAAAGACCAATAAGCGATGTTTTCTTTTTTTTTTCTTTTGCAGACGTAAGAATGAGTCTTTGAAAGCAACAACAACAACAACAACTGACCTTCAAATTTTATGACGTCTGCTGTGACTACTTGAAAAGGCCATTAATCAACGAGGATTGGACTGAACTATTACCTCCCCTTGCCCCAGATACTTAACTCATTTTATCTTCTTCTCTTAATCTCATATAAAGATGGCTTTATCTAAACTTCTTTTTTTTTTATTTCTTTGACAATTTTAATGAATCGCCGAGGCCAACGGAAATAAATATTTCAAACAGACAAACGTCCACCAGACCATAGACCATCACAAAAAATATCTGTTTCCATCATCACCCCCTTCACACACACACACATACACACACACACATACACATAGTTCCCCAAGGGTCCCCCCAGTGTTCCGGCAGACGACCCCACAGTCTATGACACCCCAGAGGCCGGCTAATTAGCCGGACCAGGAATATCCGCGTCCGGGAGAATAGCCCGATCAGAATCTCGCGGGACCCCGGCGGTGGGTCCAGCGGTGGACATTATAGTTCCACGGACCGGAGATGAAGCGTGTGGGGGGAGGGTGGGGGGGAAGGGGGGAGTGGGTTACTCTGCACAGTAAGAGGTCATCCGCGCTATTTTAATCTCTTCGGTGGTCAGATTGGTCGAAAATTACTCAGTAGGAGCAGAGTGTATCAATTGTGTTTGTATGGATGTCAGCGTTACTGAAGGCAGCATTAGATATACAAGTGCCGTATCAAAGTCGGGGGGAGGAGGTTGGGGTGGGGGAAGGAATGCTTTGTATCACGTGACCAATGTGTTTTTAATATATTGTAGCAAGTAATATTCATATTACCGGCACCCTAGCGATTAAAAAAAATATATATAAGTGGAAAAACAGCTATAAAAGAGCCTCATTTGGCTACAGATGGCTAGAAGCCGCATTTGGCTACAGTTGGTTAAAAGCCGCATTTGGCTACAATTGGCCAAAGGCCGCAGTTGGCTACAATTGGCTAAAAGCCGCAATGGGCTATAGTTGGCTAAAAGACACATTAGGCTACATTTGGCTTAAGTCGACTAGATCGAGTCTAAACGGATTTCAGTTTTTAACGGAAATAATCAGAAGAAGTGTTATAATGGGAAACAAATAAATAAGAAATATATATTGACTGTATCACGTATTAAACATATCAAACAACCAACACAAACACATTTGGCTGGCCACATACATAAAGTACCTCTGAGCAGAGGTCAAAGATCACAAAGGTTACATGCACTGATAACTTTGAAAGAAATACATCTCAAAATAAAAATGTAAAAAAAAAATAATCTCAAAAACAAAATAAATAAAATTGTACACAATAAGTAGGCATAATATAAATATTGTTACAGCGTGTTGTTATTTCTGTGTTATTGTTATATTACTCTTAATAAAATAATAAAAAGCCAGATGAAATAAAAAAAAAATGAATTGAACTAATTATAAAAGAAACTGAACTTTATAAAAAAAAATTGATGACGGCAGGAGTGGTTTCCCTTAGATACGCCTTAGATACGGTTCACAATAAATAATTAAACTTGTTTATATGGTGTTAGAGCGAGAGAGAGAGAGAGAGAGAGAGAGAGAGAGAGAGTGGGAGAGGGAGAGAGAGGGAGAGAGAGAGAGAGAGAGAGAAAGGGGGATGCGAGAGGGAGGGAGAGAGATAGGGAATGAGACAGATATAAGGTGAGGAGGAGTGAAAGAAATAAGTGGGGGGGGGGAGTGGGAGGGAGAAAGAGATGAGACGTTTAGGGAGAGAGAGAGAGAGAGAGGGAGAGAGAAAGAAAGAAAGAAGAAGAGGGAGAAAAAAAAGACGGATAAAGGAACTGATACATTCGAACTGTGGGTGAGTAATGATAATGGAGAGGCAGAAGAAGAGAAAAAAAAAGTTAGTGATACATTCAAGCAGATTGCAGGAAGATCCTGTCATGCTCCTAGTTGTATGTCTCTTGACCCTATAGTAGTCCATTAAGTCTGGTTCTGTAACTGCTCTTTATGCTTCTACATTATTACCGAAACTGGAACAGCTTCAGAAGAGTACACATCCCCACCCCACCTCCCGTGCCACTCAACCAGCCTCCACCCCTTCACGAGACTAGAATAAAGCGGGGAGAAGGTGTATGTGTGGGGGGGGGGGGGAAGGGGGGGTTAGTAATGTGATCATGTTAAATTGTCACAGCTGGGATCCGAACGTGTAACCTTCATCTTAATGACCCAGCTCACTACCTCAAGCACGATCATAATAATAAGTCGAGAGGTTGACTCAGCCCGTTGAGTCGTGCTCCCCCCACCCCCCACCCCCACCACCACCACCCACACCCTCTATAATCAACAAGACCTAACTTTAAAAAACACCCTGGTGTGTCGAATTAGAGAAGCCAAAGTAATGTCCCCTTTAAGATCAAACCCCCTGGACAAACCGAGTCAACAGAAGGACGCACCCATGCGTAAAGTTTAGACAGCCAATACACACACACACACACATGTTAATGGAGGGCGCGTGCGCGGAAGAACTGACCTTTTATGAAATGGACACACGGATAGGTCAACCATAAATACATTCAAAAAAAGGGAGAGAATTTAATTAGATCGATGGGCTTCAACGTGTCCCGCTGAACATCTTGCTCAGATCATTGAGTGCACCTAAATGTGAGGGTCTCGGACCATTTGGGTCAAGGTCAGGCTGATGATAGGATATCTTTTGTAAGGATACCGTCCACATACTGAATATTAGGGATGCATCATAGATGTCATGCCACACCCATTCAGAATGACTCATACTTATAGGCAGGCACCCCCCCCTTCCCGTCCAATCATTCACTCATATCAAAACTCTTGCCTACATCGCCCCTACATGTGCTTGTCTGCCTAGGGCCTACAATGAAATATTTCATTCTATCTGCCTATGGACTCTACCGTTTGTCTGGCTTATCCGGCCTGCACTGGGCTTTTCCCACTGACCACTGGTACCTACACAACATTGAAACTGACCACTGGTACATATGAACACAACATTGATACTGATCACTTGTACACTCAAACACAACATTGAAACTGGCCACTGGTACATACAAACAAAACATTGAAACTGACCACTGGTACATAAAAACACAAAATTGATACTGACCACTGGTAAATACAAACACAACATAGATACTAACCACTGGTATCAGATAACTCAAAATTGACACTGACCACTGGTACTTACAAACACAACATTTATACTGACCACTGGTACCCACACACACAAGAAAGATACTTGCAACTGCTACCAGATAAATTGATACTGACCACTGGTACCTACTAACCCAAGTATCGCATAGCCCTCATTCATCCCCTCCCCCCACAACAAACCAGTGTCCAGGCTAATTCGATTGCCTCCAATCTGCGGCCATAATGTGAGGCTCATTCACAAGAACTGGACTCTGGTCACTTTTCTCCATCCGTATGTTTTTTTTTATTTGCCCTCCCCGGTCATCATCTTGGTCACATGGTCAAATAATTATATTACTACTTCCATTTGACCTCCACCGCCCCCACCTCCTCCCCACATACTCACCGCCGTTACTCACGTGACTAGAATAAAGCGGGGGTCGGGTGTGAGTTCCGGTCAACAAAGTCGTCCACTTTTTTTTTTTAAGGCACCGATTTTATAAGGTCTCCACGTTCATGAGGTCAAAGATTTTTTGTTGCTCGTCTTGCCGTACAGTTAGTTGTTAACATTGGAGCCCGTGGCTACATGTTATAGCAGATAATAAGTTGTTAACATTGGAGCACGTGGCTACATGTTATAGCAGATAATAAGTTGTTAACATTGGAGCCCGTGGCTACACGTTATAGCAGATAATAAGTTGTTAACATTGGAGCCCGTGGCTACATGTTATGGCAGATAATAAGCTGTTAACATTGGAGCCCGTGGCTACACGTTATAGCAGAGTAATAAGTTGTTAACATTGGAGCCCGTGGCTACATGTTATGGCAGATAATAAGTTGTTAACATTGGAGCCCGTGGTTACATGTTATAGCAGATAATAAGTTGTTAACATTGTAGCCCGTGGCTACATGTTATAGCAGATAATAAGTTGTTAACAATGGAGCCCGATAATAAGTAGCTAACTTTGAACCCGTGGCTACACGTTATAGCAGATATTAGGTTGTTAACATTGGAGCCCGTGGCTACACGTTATAGCAGATAATACGTTGCTAACATTGGAGCCCGTGGCTACATGTTATAGCAGATAATAAGTTGCTAACATTGGACCCCATGGCTATATGTTATAGGAGATAATAAGTTGTTAGCTTCAATTTCTTATTCATTTTTAAAAGGTCAATTCATCATATTTTTAAAGATCCATTCCCCTGCTATTCTTCTATTAGATCCATCTAAATTGAATGTTACACCTATTGACCTGCATAAACAAGTCAGATTATTATTGCACTCTTTATTTTTCTTTAATGTACAATGTGTACTTTCACCATAGCCGTGTGTACAAGTGCTATAGAGCCGGCTTTCGCGAGCCAGAGGCGTAGTGAGTGGTGGACAAGGGGGGCATCATTCCCCGGGCGCTACTCACAAAGGGGCGCCAAATGGTATATTTAACATATAATATTATATGGTTTTTCGAATGGGGCGGGGGGGGGACTAAAAAGGAATTAAAAAGGTATTGTGCCCCGGGAGAAAGTTAAGCTCACTACGGCACTGCCGCGAGCCAACCTTTTGGGGGCCCCAATCTCCACCAACTAGGCCACTCTGATCACACAATATCCGGCAAATTACTGGGTCATTTAATAACTGGGTCATCGTACTGGGTAGAGCCCCTACAGGAGAGAAGGACCCAGGACAAGTGTTCGGGCTGCATCCTCACTATCGACGGCCCTTCGTGGAGAACCGTAAATAAATAAATAACAAAACAAGTATTTGATGGTGTACAAATTATTTTTTTCAGTAGATGAGATGGCGAAGCAGATTAATTTGTTTCGTTCATGTCTACCCCCCCAGTTTTTTTTTTTTTTTATGCTATCATCACAACGCCAATAGTCACACTCTGCCCCCCAATCTCCCCATACCCCATAAAAACAAGTTCGTCCGATTAAAAAATACAAGAGACGCGCTGAATTAATCAGTTGACTATATACCTAAGGAAATTGTACGGCGTATCTTACAACAAGCATCAAAGACATTTAAGTTGTGGGGGAGTTGAGGTGTGGGGGAGGGGGGATGATGAATGAGAAAGGACCTTCATGTCTGACGGTAACACGAAATGCTAGGAAATAGAACAGTAATAAATAAAACAAATCCACAAACAACATCAAATCTTAGAAATAAACATCAATAAAAAACAACCTTGATTGATTTTATAATTTATATGGTAATAGTTGGATCACGTGATAGCCATCACCACCACTCGACAAGCTTCGGGCTTCTCCGATTTTCCACGCGAGCGACTTGATGAAAACGGAAGAGATTCCAAGATATTTGGGGTGAAACTCCGCCACAGCCAGGAAACGTACAGTGGGATATTGTTTTAATAAAACATGTTAAATGTAGTCCTTGAATGTAGTGAGGTTGTGTGGTCCTTGAATGTGGTGAGCTTGTGTGGTCCTTGAACTTATGGGCGTTTGAAAACAAAATAAATGATGAACTGATAAAGAAAAACAAATTGAACACACAAAAAATAAAGTTTGAAATTGTTCTATATTGGTTCTATTTTTATTATTTACTGGTTTCGGTAAAAAAAAAATTAATAACTCTCTTATTATGATCCATTATCACTTTGCTTTTATAAGGTGGGATCATGACTATAAACAGGGGAAGGATGGCCGTGCGGTAAAGCGCTCGACTGTCGAACTGAAGGTACCTGGTTCGATATCCGAAGAAAATTTTTCAGGTCTTGGCACAAGTCGCCGCTATGTCTTCCGTGTTACCTCCATGGCCATTGCACTATCGGCTGTGGCGGGGGTGAAAGAAGGGCACCATAAAAACCGTCTCATTAGTGGTTTATAGGATACAAGAGATTTCATCTCATCCTTACAGGGACTTCACACACACACACGCATGACTATAAACAGATTCGCCAACCATTGTAACTTTTGATTAGCAATCAGAGAATGAAACGATAAGAATAAATGGTTTTCGATGCAATCTGATTCTGTTCATGATGTCTTACTACGTGCTGCTGTTAAATTTGTGTGTGTCGTCCATTTCCAAGTTCTCTACCAGGTGCATCGTAGATATCACCAGGTTGATGATGAAGAGGTTTCAAAGCTTCAGTCCGACCCGTGATATTACAAACATGTCGATTTAAAACTTCCTATTGAAGAGTTGATTTACGAACTAAAACATAAACAAGCCGCAAGTAGGTCGAAGCAGATTGTTGCTTCTAGCCAACTATTCGATAAACAAATAATAAAACATTTAATATTGTTAATGCACATTTATTATTTTTGTATCTCTCTCATTGGATGAGCCCATGATGCATTTGGGTAGAATATTTCCTTGTTAAGACTTACAGTGGTCTGATTGGTCGTCCAATGGGATTAAAGAATAAGGATGACGTGGATACATGTGTATCGTCATCAATATTAGTGTAGAGATCGGTTGAATCTAGATTGAGAAGTTCTCTGGAGAAGAGATATACGTTTTTTTTTTTAGAGAGATTTGTCACAGAAGAAGTTTGAGTCTTTATTTAGATTTAGTATTCAATCATGTTTAACATCAATCAAGTAGTACAATAAACATCATCTTTGATTTATTGATTGTTTTGAATCTTAACTTGTATATTATTATTATGGAGAATATATTGCTACGACACAAACGCTAATTGTGAAATTTTCGTCCAACAGGAATATAGCTGTTTAAAATATATTCTTATTTGCTGCCCCTAAAAATTCGCCACCCTAGTTCACCTAGTGGTTAAACATGCCCTGACATACATACATACATACACACATACATACATACATACATACACGTTGAAGACGACAAAGGGTTAAAGGGAGATAGCTCTAATAGACAGGGGGATGAAACAAAGAAGCCAAGAGAATATGTTTTTAATTTACTCATTTGTTTCTCTGTTCTGTTGTAAATAGACAAAAAAAAATATAAATAATAAAAAAGCCACCCACTTGAGCCCGTGGTAATGGAAACAAATTTTCCACCGAACGCTGGACGGTGGATGACTCCCGATGGACAAGCAGCAAACATGGCAGCTATGATATTTATCAATTACATAAACCAGTAATCGAGTATGGGATTAATTCATAAATGAAGAGGTTTATTACGAGTTAATAGTTAGATTCATGTATATATATACTTTGTGTGAACAACAGTATGACGAAGAATGGCGTACAGCCAGCTAGCCAGCCAATGAATGACGTGCAACCAGTCAGACAGCCAATGAATGACGATAGGAGGACAAATGAAGTTAAAATGTGTAAAAGTGCACGCTACATAAAATACACACGTGCATACACACACGTAAATAAACAAACACGCGTAAACGATGAAACAGTGAGTCGATTTGTTTACTAAGGTACTCCACAGGTATGATTGACAATCAGAGAGAGTGGAGCTATACCTGGATTCTCTCTCTCTCTCTCTCTCTCTCTCTCTGTATTCATACTCTTTCTCTTCCATCTCTCTCTCTCTCTCTCTCTCTCCAAACAATCATGCAATTACAATGTCATGTAAATGCTATCCACAAACGTCTCGCTTCATTTCTCAACCGCGTAAAGACCCCCCCTTTCCCCCCCATTTCCCTGCACTCCCCCACCCCCCTCCCCACGCAAACTGATGCTTACCCTATCAACACAGACACACATCATCCATTCAACAATCCCATGATTCATACTCACAACTTCTTTCTACCCAGGGCCAAGATGAAAAATAAAAAAAAAATCTCGTTTCCTCAGCACCCACTCCCCCCTCCCTCCTTTAAAATTGCTCCCCCACACAACCTAACGCACACTAATGGGCCCGATAATGCCCCAATTTATTTTATTTTTAGATGTGCGAACCGCTATGGTCGTATAGCGGGGGGGGGGTCTTCCAACGTTAAACGAAGCCCCTACGGTAACGCAGACACAGGATATTGAAGTAAAATTGGACATTTTTCTCCCCGTCACATTCTCTAGGGCTAATTCTCTGCCAATTTTCTCCCTCGCCCCTCACCCCCCTCCTCTCTTTTCGGGATTATTCCCGTAACCTATAAATAGAGATGAGCCTCGGTACCATTTCATCGGTAATTTCCGTTAACTCCCGCGCGTTCGTTGATGAGCCGTGATATGGGGGGGGGGGGGGGGTCATTCGTTTGCCAACGCTTTTGAGTGTCAGTTATGTCAAATAAACCGTGTCTCCAAGTCGTGGGGGAAAATTATGGGATAATATGGTCACTTAGTGCCACGGCCAGGGATGCGATGGGGGCGGCGGTGGTGGTGGTGGGGGTGGGGGGTAATGAAGAATAACAGCCGCAATCTGTACTGACATACATACATGTATATTGTATGTGATCTGTACAGAGAGACATACGTGTATATCACAGGTGATCTGTGCAGAGAGACATACGTGTATATCACAGGTGATCTGTACGGACAGGCGAGTATATTACATGTGATCTGTACAGACAGACGAGTATATTACATGTGATCTGTACAGAAAGACGTGTATATTACATGTGATCTGTACTGACATACATACATGTATATTGTATGTGATCTGTACAGACAGACATACATGCATATTACAGGTGACCTGTACAGACAGACAAATATGTATACTACATGTGATCGGTACATATATATATATACATACATATTACAGGTGACCTGTACAGACAGACATACATTTATATGACAAGTGCTCAAATATCAAGGCTGAACATTAAATACGCCCAACATGCCCCAGAATCAATGACAATTTAGCAGTTGTCGAAAAGTTGCTAAAGCTGCATGGCATTTTATTCTCTAGTAATAGCTACTTCAGAACAAGAAGTTGTCATCAGAGAGCAAGAACAGGTGGGGAAAGCACCAGACGAGAGATTTCGATCCAGTTTTCGATATAGTAAACATTTCTAAACAGTCTCATCTTATGCAATATGTCAAGATTAAATGAACACAAATAGTAATAAAAAAAATATATACAACCATCTAGGAGTTACAAAAAAAAAAAAAACTGAACGAAGAAAACACTTTTTTGGGGACGGATGGCCGTGCGGTAAATGCTCGACTGTCGACTTGAAGGTACCTGGTTCGATCTCCGGTGAGGACCAAGGAAATTTTTCAGATCTTGGCTCAAGTTCCCGATATATCTCCCGTAGCCCTTGAACTATCGGCTATGATGGGGGTGAAAAAACGGGCACCATAAAGATCTAAGAGATTTCATCTCATCCTTACAGGAACTTCACTCACCCATATTGGCAGCTCAAAAATAGCTTCATGATGCCACCAATGTCACTGAGTCGTCAAGAGGAGGGTTTTGATCAGGCGTACGTCACTTGGTAACGGAAACAAATGTCCGATTACATAATTCAATAAAATTTATTTAAAACTTTACAACAATAAGAATACGTAAAACGTAAAGTTGGTCTTTGAAACGAAATTTAACTGAAAAATTTTGTATTTATCTCAATTAAGATACAAAAGTTGCTGTTGGTCGGATGAAACTACTGTAGTTTCTAAAGTTCCAAAATGTATTGTTTATCATTTCGTTCGGTAGTAAATCGACTACAACTGTCATGTAATATTCCTCTGAATCAGTTCACACAAACACGGCAAGCAAATACACTGTCGTACACACATTCACACACACACAAACAAACACATAAACACAAATAATCAGAATAGTTTTGTTTAATTGCATAATAATCAAATCCACGCCGTTTTCTATCAGACATATTATTTTCTAAGGAAAAAAAATACAAATATAATCTGTTTTTAATTAGTGTAATTACCACAAGAAATATGTGTAAATGATGTGAGCTATTAGCACATTTTTATTTTTTTTTAATTTTTAGGTGCCATCTCGAAAATTAAATTTTATTATTACCGTTCTAAATTAAAACTAAAAAAATTAACAAATTAAACAGTTTTTTTTTAAATAGAATTAAAAAAAAAAAAAGAAAATTATCTGAAATTAGAAATGTTTACATTTTAGAGTGGATGCATAAAGCGCGCGGCTGCAAGTGTGTAACTGTGTCAGCAGCTCGTTACTGAGGGTCATGGATGGTTGTGGTGGGAGCTTACCAATAGCCACGAACGGACGTCGAAAGCAGCACCTATCTAGCTTTTGTTAAAAAGGATTTAAACTAATTCCCTGCGCCTAGCCGACATGGTTCAACAGCTTTAACACCATACACGAGAACCGTCATATATTATATACAGAGAGTGAGAGAGAGAGAGAGAGAGCAACTGCCACTCCCCACCCCTGTTAGATGACCCCCCCCCCCCACCAGGCCTTAAAGATATAGCCCCGTTTCTTATTATTACGTATACCACCCCCTCCCCCCCAAAAAAAAATATATACATGTATATAGAAGTCTGAGCCTAAAGACGGCTTTATATCGACCAAAAACGGGCCATGTACCAAATGACTTGGTATGTATTATATCAACCAATAACCAACCATGTACCAAATGCCTTGGTATGTATTATATCAACTAATAACGGACCATGTACTTTATGCCTTGGTATGTATTATATCAACAACAGTTGTCTCAATCGTTTCATTAATATTATTTGTTTAGCACAGTTTCGTCTTCTCTGGTATTTAAAGACAGTCTTGGTCATTCTTCTGTAGTACAGACTTGGTTATTCTTCTTTCAGACATAATTTGTCAATCGTTTGTCGTATAGACATGGTCATTCTTCTGTTAGACAGACTTGGAAATTTGTCTGTTAGACAAGACTTGGTATTTTTTCTGTCAGACGGACAGTTATTAGCATCGAACATGTCTCCGTATAAGCGCTACAGTCAGACACTAGCCCTGGCCACACCAGTATATGGTTCCATCTGAAACACCGGACATCCACAGAGTATCGCACACAAACGATGTGCCAGTCAAACCGGACATCCACAGAGTATCGCACACAGACGATGTGCCAGTCACACCGGACATCCACAGAGTATCGCACACAGACGATGTGCCAGTCACAACGGACATCCACAGAGTATCGCACACAGACGATGTGCCAGTCACACCGGACATCCACAGAGTATCGCACACAGACGATGTGCCAGTCACACCGGACATCCACAGAGTATCGCACACAGACGATGTGCCAGTCACACCGGACATCCACAGAGTATCGCACACAGACGATGTGCCAGTCACACCGGACATCCACAGAGTATCGCACACAGACGATGTGCCAGTCACACCGGACATCCACGGAGTATCACACACAGACGATGTGCCAGTCACACCGGACATCCACAGAGTATCGCACACAGACGATGTGCCAGTCACACCGGAAAACGCGGTAAGGGAGGGAGAGGGGGGAGAGAGAGAAAATCTCGCGAGAATTAATTTTCACTATTAGAAATATTATAAACTGCTAAAAAATTTTTTTTTCTTTTTGAAAATTACACAGATTAAATTTTTTTTTGTCATTTAATTTTCCATTAGACAGAAAGAATGACACACACACACACACAAACACACAGACATACATACACAGACATACACACACACACACACAAACACACAGACATACACACACACACACACACACAAACACACAGACATACATACACAGAGCTGCTGGGTCAATACAATCTCATGTTTTAAAAATAAAACTAAAAGCTCTTTTTTTTATGTTTTTTTTTTTTCTCTTTTTCCTTCTCTTTCATTCATTTTTTTCTTGATACGGGCATGTTGTATCAACAGATTAGCTGATGGTCCCGTTGTGCCTCTTGACTAGATGAACAAGAGTCTTTTCATTTTCTGCTTTATTTTCGGCGAAATACGCTTCGGTTGCGAGGGACTTCCGGTGTTACCAATGAAGAAAAACAATAAAAACAATATCGAGTGAAAGGGGGAGGGGGGCCCCATTGCTCAAGTTCCGTCACTACCCACCCAGACCACGCTGCAAGTAAAAGCTGTTTCAGATCCGCTGTCGGCTGCTGGCAATCGGGCGCACAATGACCTAATTATTTTTTTACCCCTTTCACTTCCGATGTTCCCATATCGAGTACGAATGACCGACCTCCCTCTCTCTCTCTCTCTCTCTCTCCGCAAAAAAAAAAAAGTTAAAAATAGATCGGCCAAGATTACGTCACACAGGAACAGCTTCACGGACCAATAAACGAGCATTAAAAAACAATTTATTTAGAACACGGCCCTCGTTTTCAAATTATGTGAACAGAATGACGTGTGATGGGATGGTGACTGACGGGATGTATAGTGCATACAACTAAACAATAACAACAAAAAATTATATAGCAATAATATCAATGCTCGTCTGGCTATACATACAAACTCGCTTAGCTCGATATGCCCAAACTCGCTTACCTCGATATGCCCAAACTCGCTTAGCTCGATATGGTCAAACTGGCTTGGCTCGATATGCCCAAACTGGCTTAGCTCGATATGCCCAAACTGGCTTAGCTCGATATGCCCAAACTGGCTTAGCTCGATATGCCCAAACAAACACAAAAAAAAAATGAACCAAACTATCAAGTTATCCAATTATTAAGTCATTTAAGATTGTTTATATTAAAAGGCACTGGATTATTTCAAATCAGGACACGACAGATGCATTGAGTGAAAGGGTTAACCATCTGGATGACCAGTTACCTGTACTAGTAGTACGGGATTTCGAGTAATGTTGACCCAATGACGCTGGTGTTACACCAACACTCATATCTAAGTATTTTGTAGTTTTCAATGACGTGAAATAAAAAAAGAACGTATGTCTATATTTAGATTGTTTACCGAGATGCCAAATGTAGAAATTAAAATATTTGCTGAGGATCAAGCATAAATTAGACTTCTTGACAGTTTTCAAACTTTTCATAAGTACGGCCTTAGCCAGATATCAGTGGTCAGTATGAATGTTATGTTAGTAGGTACCAGTGGTCAGTTTCAGTGGTCACTGGTTTCACTAAATGCCACCTCCTGAATGCCGCCAATGGTCAATATTGAAAAAATTAAATGACAATTGAAGATGGGATGTTTCATTCAAACTTTATATTTTGCTTAATGTTTCTTTCAAAGTTTCAGTTAACAAGCGAGTTAAAGGCTAAATAATAATAAAACCATGGTTACTGTATCAAGACGTATTCACTGTCTACAACAGTGCTTCTCAAAGTGGTGGGCCGCGGCCCCCTAGGGGGGCCGTGGACTGTCCGGAGGGGGGGCCGTGGAATTTCGAAAAATGTGACACATAAAATATAATTAACCTAATGTATTGTATGTAAATAGTATTAATATATGTTTTAAAATAAAATCTAGTTTATTTTATATGTTGCATCCTTTCACTCTTTCATTGTTAACATTAGAACAAGCATGTATTGACTAGTAAAAGTTTGCATATAGAAGTTTAAAATTATAAATTTAAGCAATCTAAACCAAAAAAAAAAAAAAAACTAGGGGGGCCGCAACATATTGATTGGCGTTCCAAGGGGGCCGTGACTTCAAAAAGTTTGAGATGCACTTGTCTACAACAAGAGACAACCTTTTTTTCAATAATTTTATAAGCCTTTACAATATTTTTTTTTAATTTATCTATTTATCTCTTCTACCATCCACCTGCCTGCACATTATATATATATATCTTATTCACAGCAGCAGCCAACCTGCACAATCAAATACGTTGTTTGTTATTTTAGTGTTTTTTTGTTATTATTTTTAAATTTATTTATTTGTCTGGGGGAAATTCTTCACAGGTCTAAAACGTCTTTATGGAAACGCCCTGGCACGCCCAAGATTTACGTCATATATGTTTGCCTGAATACCTTCACCACCCCCTTACACTCTAACCCCCCCTTACACCCCCCACACCCCATTTAAAAATGTTATTGTTCCCACGGCCTTGTTTCAACGGGTGATTTCAATTTTTGCCTTAAATGGCTCAAAATTGTCTAATTTAATGGAGCATAGAGAGGCAGAGATGGGGAAATATCCATGAACTGAGTGGGGGTGGGAGATTGGGGGGGGAGGGAGTGAGGGGGTGTAATAATCATTAAAATCAGAGCTGGACATTCGCTGGACACTGGAATATTTCCACATGCTATAAACAAAACAAAATAAGTTGTATGTTCCGATATGTTATATGTGCTATATATGATATATGTGATGTATGTGATATATCTCCTATATATATATATATATATATATATATATATATATTTTTATTTTATGTGTGTTATATATGCTATATGTGATGTATGTGGTATATACGTATATATATATATATATATATATATATATGTGTGTGTGTGTGTGTGTGTGTATGTATGCTATATATGTTGTATGTGCTATATATGTTGTATGTGCTATATATGTTGTATGTGCTATATATTTTATATTTGCTATATATGCTATATGTGATGTATGTGATATATATGTTTTATATATTTTTTTTTTGTGTACCACATGTTTGTTTGTATACATATGCTGTTTGTGCTCTATGCGTTTTATTCCTCCACATTATATCATTACATTATCAACATAACAAAGAGATTGGGTCATAGCAATAGTTGAATGGGAAAGTGGTTATACTTTAATCAGCCAAACAGGTAAGAATCTCAGAACATACGCTCGCATAAGTTTTTCTTACAAGTGCGAATTTCGCTGATTTTCTTCAATTATAAGCTCAAAATCAAAACAGCAGCATTTATGTCAAAGCTTTATAACTTTTTGGCGGATTTTTTCCCCCAATTAATTGGGCTTGAAATCGAAGAGAAGAATAGTGGGCAAATAAATGACAGGGCTGTTTTTTATTGGGGCGGGGGGGGAATTGGGCTTGTTTACTTTAAAATAATAGTGACTCGCGGACATTTTATTATAAGCCCAATGGTTTATTTAATAAATGCTTGCATTTGTTTTGAATCATATTGAACCCTCAGTTCGTTTATCTTAATATGAAAAAAATAAATATTATTCAAGACTTCAAATACAAACCAGAATATCGTGTGTGACGTTTTGAAATCTCGTTCATCTGTCACGCTGTCGTCATATGTCACGTGGTGATTTTTATCATTAAGTAAATTACGTTGATAATTAAATCTTTCAATTGAAAAAATAAATTACACTGTCTTTTTGTCTTTTAATGAAATCTGGCAATGCCTATGTCTTTTTTTTTTTTTAAAAAGTCTTCTTACAGCAGACGAACACGCAACTATTTCAATTCTATTCGTTACTCGCTACATCGTCACGTGACACGTTATAAGATTGGAGCAGACGACACAGCTCTAGGGAGTCTCATTCTTTCATTAATGGAGTATTTTCAGTTACTGAGACCATGAAGGCTGAGAGGTTACAAGGCCCATAGAATATTCCCTTACACACACACATATGCGCCCTCACACACACAAAGGCGCCCTAACGCACACACACAAAGGCGCCCTCTTACACACACACTTTCCCCTTTCCATAATGGACAATGGAATCTACCATTAAAAGATTTCAAGCTTCTGATGTCTGGAAGTCGATGTTCCATTAAAAGACTATTTCCAAAAGTGACGGGAGAGTGGATGGGACCCCCGCGTTAGTTGTGATGGGGGGGGGTTGGGGGTGGCGGGGATAGACTCAAGAAAAGTAAAGACCCTCTCGTCCCTGCACATCCCCTTCCCCGGGCCTGCACAGTCTGACTGTGACTGCTTGATGTGATTACGTCCCCGTGTCTCACGTGCCCCCGTGACTCGAGGCTTCCATTATCTTGTCAGGTCGCATCACTCGTACGGCGGACGTACTAAGTAGGTGTCGGACTGCTAATAGTCCTCGAAACCCCCCCCCCCCCCACCACCGTGGCCACTGGTGGCTACTTTCTTCTTTTTTTTTTTAGCCCCGTTGTTGTCAGCACCAACATCCCCCCCGACCCCCATCGCCTCCCCCCCCCCCCCCCACCATCACCATCGACGTCGGTAAACACCCAGGGACGTGTTACCTCTAAGATAGGAGGTGTGAACACACCTTAATCCCCCCCCCCTACCGTCTCTTAATGTAAAGCAACATAAGAGAATGAGATATTTATATGATTATCCATCTCGTCAACTCTGCCCCTCACAGCTTTCTCACACCATCGGCGTTTGTATTGAAATTATATTATTTTATATAGACATTCCATCCATCTGGTCTTGATCAGTTACGCCTATCAAATTTAAGAATCCCAATGCCCCCCCTCCCCCCAAAAAAAAAACAACAAAACAACTACGGTCTAGTCCTTGAAGATCCATGGGACTCGACATATCAAAAACCAGTACGAGTATTTTTTTTTAAACAAAAATCTTCTTAAGACCCTCCCCCCCCCCCCACTCCCCACACACACACACCCAAAGCCTCTTTTCCCCAGCAAACTAATCTTTACTCATTCGGCTTATGTACCACTGTATTATGGTTAATTGATTAACTGGAGGCAGCTGTAAACACTTTATAAAAGAATCGTGGGGGAGGAGGGATTGTTTCGTTATTAACTACGCCCGGGGAGGGGGAGTAAGGTTTAAGGACTTTAAATCTCTTGCACAAAGGGGGGTAAAGGGTGGGGGGTGTGGGGGAGGTAGGGACTTGGGCAGATTACATACACCCGAGTTACACCATTCTGGCTCACAGTATATGAAATTTGACACGCATGGGTGAGCGAGAGGAGAGTAGAAGGAACGGGTGTGAGTGAGTGAGTGAGTGAGTGAATGAGTGTGAGAGAGATTATGCGATTTCTTTCTGGGTGTTTGTGATGGAGACTTTAATCACTCCAGACTGGCTGAGACGCAAAGCGATGTTTTTGTATACATATGTACAGCACACATCCCGGCGGACTGTACAGTGGGAGGAGTGGGGGGGGGTGGGGCGGAGGGTCTGGAAGTGAGCTGTAAGTAGAAACATCTGCAACTAAAAAAAAATATAAAAAAAAAAAGCCTCCAACCCGATGAGAGATTAATCACGTGATCCAAGCGGAGGTCTTCTAATGGAAACAAAAATACATAATAAGAAACATCGGTTATTATACAAGTGGAATGAGGAGAATTGTTTTTTTTTATTTCCATATTAACATTGAGCAGCTAATTAACTCAATGACCTACCTGCCTCATACCCCCCTCCCCATCAAAGAGATAATGGATCACAGGAAATAAATGAGGGATAAGGTTTTCAAATAAAAGAATATGTTATGATTAAACAGCATATATATATATATATATATATATATATATATATATATATATATATATATATATATATACTTCAATGTTTGATGTAAAGAGCTGATGTTAAGTTTGTGTGTAAAGCTGATAACTAAATTAAAAAAAAACAACTGAAGGCGAAACGGCACTGGTTCCTGATTAATTTTGGGCCCAGGTAGCATAAAGCCTTTTAAAAAGGTAGCACAAAGTTGCACACACTTATGTTGGTTTCTTTAACTTCGTACATAAACTAAACTTTTGCGTTACTTCAGACCTTCATTTGTTTGGGGCGCATAAAAGGTGTCAAATTTCCTAGAAATAGCGCAGTCTTGCAACAATTGGGCCACACATTTCAGAGGTAAGGAAAAAAATATGTAATTGGGACATTTCTTCACCAGGTGAGATCTCAAATTATCACTAAAAGTCAAATGTTACATGTTTATTAAGTGACATTTACCTCGCCATGTCATATATCGGCGTTGTCATTAACTGTTTCACCTGAAGTAATACAACAATAATAATCCCAGAAAAAAAAAGTGTTATGGTAAACTAGACAATGTAAGAATATTGGCTGAACCAATCAGTAAGCGTATGTTCTTACATAGAATAATATACCACGGAGGGGGGAGGTAAGGGGGTTGTGGGTGGGGGGGGGAACTGGAACTACTGGTATGTAAAACAGACATGTAAATATACAGGTCATAACTTACTATAGACCTCCGCTACTTCCCCATACCACCCCCCATCTCTCCAGTTGCCACGAACGTTACGTCATCAAAGTGCCACAGATGTGGGGGGGGGGGGAACACTCGATCTACCTGGTCGTGTCACGCTGACATTTTATAGCGAGTCATGTGACTTTAACTGCCCCTTTTCATTTAAATATCTCCGTGGCAGGGCCAGTCTATATACCTGGTCTGCATGCTCTGGCTTTCTTTCCTCTGTATATACCTGTCTCATTCTACCTGTCTCATTCTCCCTGACTCCCCTACCTTACACCGCACCCGTTTCTTTCTGTGGGTCTCTATTTATGGGGGGATCGCCTCTGCGAAACCTGTTTCAAAGGTAAAATTTCACAGGTAGCGAAAGGTGATACAGAGCTGGTGACATACTCCCCCCACCACCATGTTCCCCACCGTTCAATTTTAATCTTTTTTTTTTCCTCCCAAAGGTCATGAATGCTTTACACCTCCCTTCCCTGTCTACTTAACACCTCATCAAATTTCTCCTGCGTCTTAGCGATAACAGGTTAAGTCCGTCCAACGTCATCTGCCAAGGCGGAGCTGTACAGTCGAAGATGGGAAGAAAAAAAGACGTGTGTCTGGTGCACAAATTCAAAACAATAACATGCAACTAGGCAGTGGCGTAAATAGGGAGGGGCAGAGGGGGTGGGCGCCACATTCATTAATCAATCTACTTCATTTTAGTGAAGGCGTAGGGCGGCATTTTCATTGACCTCCCCGGGCGCCATCAACGCTAATAACGCCACTTCACCCAGTAAGAATTACCCTCCCTGATTTTAAGGCAAACACTGTAAATTGTGCGCTTTAGCTTGTGCTGTATTCCTTGGGGGGGGGGCATTGAGAAGACACGTCCAGTGATGTTTGGGAGCAAAACGTATCATTGGGGAACTAATATTTAAAGACGTAAGACGGTCTGCTGTTCAAGATGTAAGACGTTCCGCTTTCAAGATGTAAGACGTTCCGCTGTTCATGATGTAAGGCGTTCTGATGGTCAAGATGTAAGGCGTTCTGATGGTCAAGATGTAAGGCGTTCTGATGGTCAAGATGTAAGGCGTTCTGATGTTCAAGATGTAAGGCGTTCTGATGTTCAAGATGTAAGGCGTTCTGATGTTCAAGATGTAAGGCGTTCTGATGTTCAAGATGTAAGGCGTTCTGATGGTCAAGATGTAAGGCGTTCTGATGTTCAAGGTGTAAGGCGTTCTGATGTTCAAGATGTAAGACGTTCTGCTTTTCATGATGTAAGACGTTCTGATGTTCAAGATGTAAGGCGGTCTGATGGTCAAGATGTAAGGCGGTCTGATGGTCAAGATGTAAGACGTTCTGCTGTTCATGATGTAAGACGTTCTGATGTTCAAGATGTAAGACGTTCTGCTGTTCAAGATGTAAGACGTTCCGCTTTCAAGATGTAAGGCGTTCCGCTGTTCAAGATGTAAGGCGTTCTGATGTTCAAGATGTAAGACGTTCTCCTTTTTTTTTAACCTGCGCGCACTCCGTCAACCAATGTAATTGTTGTACAAGTGTGTACGCTAGCTGTTGACTGTCCAACAGAACGAATCTTCAAGTTGAACTCACACAAGACATCTACTTTTATTTCATGTCAATAATAAAGCCAAGCAAAAAAAAAAAACGACATAAAATGAATTCACTAAATACGTAATCTTGTACGTGATTCCTCAACAATAATCTTCTAAAGCCATACAAAAGTTCCCCATTTAAACGGTTTATATTTTTTGTTTGTTTGTGTGTGTGTGTCATGCACAGATTTTGTCAATAAAAACTTGTTAGATTCATCAACATCTGCTGGAGATTATGGCACAAAGAAAAACAAACAGCAACGGGAAACATTAAGTTTATTTTCCATGCTTAAACACAGATCTGTGTTATTACTGCTCCATGTCGTGCTGCATGTCAAACTTGGGGGTCCTGGAAAACCTACACCATGTAAGGCCCATATGATACACACACACAAACACACACACACACACACACATTGATGCTAATTCATTTAATATACGACTAGCTGCACCCTGCAAAACCTTTTGCATAGAGTTATATCCTCTTGGTTTGATCGGTAGGCTAGGTTATTTTTTTGGTTCCGGGCAGATCCGATTTTGTCATGATTGTATTTTAAACTGGAATACTGTTGTATTAATTCTTTACTTTCGATTTAACACAGAACCCAGACCGCTATTATTATATTATATTACTGTACCTAAAGAAGCAGCTGACACGAGTTCGGGTTGTATTCCCCCCTACCCCTCTCTTCCCTCCAAACTTTTGCAGTGACATTGACACAGTTTCTTTACAAATTTTAGCGTTATGAACGCCTTGTGTTTTACAAATAAAAGAAGTAGGGTGTATGGTAGCAGTCTATCTATTAGTATGGACCCGTCGTTAAGTTACTTGCAACAACTTGGCCAGCGAAAGCCGCAAGATTTGAGAGATTGTCTACAAAACTGCGCGCTTCATTTTGTCGTCTGAAATTGCCTCTCGATGCAACTGAAAACGAGGTTAACAAAATATTTCGCCGGGAAACGGTTGCTCCCAGGGGCAGATAAGTCAGAAGATAAGAAAATGCGTTGCGGCCCCCCAGAGAGAGTCTCAATATTGAATGCCTTGCATACCACTGCATTGCTGCCGAAATGAAACAGAAGACATTGAAGAATAACTTGGAGACTCCCTCTTCCCGCCACCCCCACCCCCATCTCCTCCCCCAAACACGGCCTTCCAGAAAGAGGCGGGAATGAGGTACACAAAGTATTTTTTTTTTAAAGGTAAAATGAAATTCAAATCAAGCAACAATAAACGTGGCTCAATATTTATATTTAAGCGTTCAAATAATGTATTTGTTTACATTCACATTATTTATTTGTTTACATTCACATTATTTATTTGTTTACATTCACATTATTTATTTGTTTACATTCACATTATTTATTTGTTTACATTCACATTATTTATTTGTTTACATGTATTTCATGAAGAAACCAGATGTGATTTTAATATATTGATAATAAAGGAAACAACAAACAATGGAAATATGACTGTCTATGAATAGGTCTAAGAGTCAGTCTATGAGTCGGTCTGTAAGTCAGTCTACTTGTCGGTCTTTGAGTCGGTCTAAGAGTCAGTTTATGATTCAGACTACGCGTCAGTCTATGAGTCGACCACACGGTGACCTCTGACAAATCTCTGAAAATAATAATAAAAAAGGATTCCATCTCCAAATTTCATGGTCTACTTGATGCAGTACATGGAAAACGAACGAGGGGCTTTGACCAGTGCCCCTGACTCGTGTCCGTTGCTGCGGAACGGACCTACATATAGGTATCACCGCCCAGATGTAAATATTTATGTACAGTTCTTCATGTTGACCTCAGGCCAATTGGTATGTTAGCCCCCCACCCCACCCCACCCCACCCTCCTATTCGCACGTTACAACATTTCAGTAAACAATATCTTGCAAGGTTTTTAAATAAAATAAATCTCCCAAAATTCAACAGCGTTATCTCCACTTTTTTTTTTGTTAGTCAAGTGGCGGCTAATCGCGACTAAATTTAGTTTCCTGCGGTGAGTAGTGACCTCCTTAATGGACCTGGCGATCACTTACTTGATCAGTGTGAGGGTCTTTTTATTCCGGCGCTAGCCGCGTGACCCGCATGATGCCCCTCCGTCCTCCGCTCACTAGTTCCTCCCCCCCACCCCCCGTTCACAAAAAAGACAAGAAAAGAAAACGCCAAACTTTTCTGAAGGGCAGACGTAAGCATGAAGTTATTCTTCGCGCCCTGAGGGCGAACGGAATAAAGTGAAAGAGGAATAGGGCGAATTGTTTGGGCTGAACTTTTTTCCGAAATATATTCAAAGTTCTCAGATGCAACTATCAATGGTGTTCCCCATGCCCCCCCCCCCCCATTCTCTCGTCCGTACCTCTCGAATCTGTTCAAGAAAAGGGGAGGGGGGTGAAACCCGAGAACAATACAAAGCCCGCGGCATCTCTATACGCCCATTTTCAAGGGGAAGGGCGGGCACGAAAGAGTTTCGTTCTCAAAGGTTGAAGAGTCAGGTTAGATAACACCCCGTGGTTACTATACAACTTAGGCGCTTAACTGAGTGGAAGTTTTCAGAAGGAGGGAAAAGAAGGAGAGGTTGAAGATCCCATCATGCAGGGAAAACTTCAAAAGTGAGTAAGTTATTTTACCGAAACGAAGGGGTTTTACAGTAAATTGAAACAAGGGCTTTTATTACCGTAGCTTTGCCCGGCTCTTGAGTTTCGGATTTCATTTTTTTTTAAAGTTCAAAATGAAGTAGGCGATCTCCCCCCTCCCCCCCACCGCCCATTCAATTTACATATTAACTGTAAGTTAAATTTGTTAGTGTTGAAGGCCACAATGTTGACCTCTCGTGTAACACACCCAATAACAATATACACACATGCACACACACGCGCGCGCGCACACACAAGCACATACGTGTTACATTGAAATCAATGAGCTCTTTTTTAACACATCTCAAATGTGATTATCAGATTTGAAGGTTACATCTTTGTCTCAGTAGATATGAAGTTTATACACTAGTGGGAGGGGTGGGGGGGGGGGGTGGGGGCATGGGCGCAACCGATGAACGGGTCGTGCGGGTCCGGACCCTACCAAAAATCAAGCCACTACTGGTTTTCGACCCTACCAAAATTTTGGGGTAGACATACCAATTTTCATCTTCCCTAATATTTTGGACCCTACCAACTTTAACATACTGGTTGCGCCCCTGGTGGGAGGACAGTTGGGGGAAGGGGGAGGGGGGGGGTTCCGTAAGGGAGGGTGGGGGGGGTCATGGGGCTACAGCTGTGTCTTCTTTGGAAGATTGAAAAAAAAAATAAAGCTGGCCCATCATCAAACAAACTGAAATGTAATGTTGTGTATTATGAATTATGGTATGGTGACGTCATTTATTAACGTCACTTATTATAATACGGTGACGTGAATAATTTATGTTATTATAATATGATGACGTCATTCATTAATGACGTTCACATTTTTTTAATTAGTTTTTTCTTTTCCAGACCTCGACTGTCACGAGACAGCGAAGATCATCACGTGATTCAATAGCGTGACGTAGACAAATTAGATTTAGAGCTCCAAGTTATGTATAATGTGGCACTGTTGAGTCGAGAAAGTCTTTATATGGATGTATGAGGGGGTAGTGGTTTGGGGCAGTTGAGCGAGATTATTTTCACTGTGAAAAGGAATTTAGCACAGTTCAAAGGTCACAATATTGTCATGAGATTCATCTCTTTCCGTGAACGTTACGTCATTTAACAAGAACGTTTACATTTATAGATACCAAGAAAAAAAATTTTAATAAATCTTTTAATTGTGACATGATAATGAAAAGTATTGAACTACTACTACTCATTGGTAACAGACCTACATCTTTTGTTAAGGGTCAAACTCAATACACAGCCTGTACAAATATACATAGTTCTTGTACCTGGGGTTAACCAGGAGGATGTGAATCATGTGATCGGAGGTGTTAAGTTTTGACAGTGACATTTGGGGGGGTATTTGGGGGGGGGGGGGGTTACATGGTGACTGTGAAATTTCGTCTGGTAGGTGACAGTAATATTTAAGGTGTCATATGTCAGTGACATTTGATGTGTCATGTGACAGTGACATTTTGGGATAAGGCCATGGCAGTGACATCAGCAGACAGTAGTCCGTAGGCGGAGTGCGAACTACTACGTTCAACACATAACTCGATGCAATCAACTGTCAAGTCAATGTATGTGTGTCAGTGTATGTGTGTCAATGTATGTGTGTCAGTGTATGTGTGTCAATGTATGTGTGTCAGTGTATGTGTGTCAGTGTATGTGTGGCAATGTATGTGTGTCAGTGTATGTGTGTCAATGTATGTGCGTCAATGTATGTGTGTCAGTGTATGTGCGTCAATGTATGTGTGTCAATGTATGTGTGTCAATGTATGTGTGTCAGTGTATGTGTGTCAATGTATGTGTGTCAATGTATGTGCGTCAATGTATGTGTGTGTCCAGATGTTAGTGTCGGTCCCAGAGTAAACAGTAGAAATGAGAATGGAGCAAGATGTAATATAAAAGATGACAAGAGGCAGAAGAATGTCAAGAATATTACGCCGAAACTTTTGTCAACTGTGTGTCTGTAGAATTTACCCAAAATGAAACATTTTTTTTCCCCATTCACTGTTACAGAATTACAGAAAATGTCGACTGAAATCGTTTTTTTGGTGGGGATGAGGAGGGTGGTGGTGGTGGTAAGAAGGCCGGTTAGGGTACCTTCTACTTTCTGTGTTCAAGCCTGGGGGGAGGGAAGGGGGGCGCCTGACAGTAAAAAAAAAAAGCCCCCCCCCACCCCCTCCTACCCAACAACAGAAAGGAGCGTTATCAATCAGGGACATCGGCCGAGAGAGTCAGGTGATACGTACAGGTGAAATCAGGTGAGACGTCCGGGTATTAGCTGACAATGGAATGAACAAAAAAATATTTATAATGAGTTGGAGGGAAGTGAAACAGAGGAGCGCCGGCCGATGGGGGACGGGCATTGTGGGAGTCTATCTGTGTGTGTGTGTGGAGGGGGGGTGACAGGTTGCCAAAGGCGAGTCCCCACGCGTGAGTGTCTGTGTGTGGGGTGGGGTAGGGGGTGATTTCCAGGACGGTTTGGTGGTAGATGGATGTGTCGATAAACGAGTGACTTAAAAACAAGTTTTTTTTTTTTTGATGAATAAAATAAATCCCAACCGAACCGAGGGAAAAAAAATTACAACGAGAGCGAAAGTGTTGCATTAAAGAGAGGGGGGTTAAAAATATCGGTAATTAAATTTCATGCAGGGGTGGAAGAGGGAGGGGGGTACACATACCCACTGCTGAGGAGGGGAATTTCAGAAGAAAGAGAGATATCCGATTATTTGATAAGAGTATGTTTGTATGCCTCTATGTCACAAAAGGACAAAAAAAGAAAAGAGTTAATTTAAAATATAAATGTCAGAAAGAATGCCATTCATACTACACACATACAATAGATGACATCTATAATTAGTGGTGAATTTGTGGCTGGTGGGGGAAATTAAAAGATATTCATACAAATACACAAAATTGTACATTTTCTGTTTAAATGTATGCTCTCTGGTGTAAACAAAGTGCTGGACTTTTGTATGAAACAGTTTGGGAATACATCGCAAAGGTTCATTTGAGTCGTTGTTTTTTGTTGTTGATTGTTTGCTTCGAAAATATTAAGCAGATATTCCATAATATTCTGTATAGAATCATAACATTGCGGTATCAACCAATTTTGCAACGTGTAACAACCCAGATACACTGTGCAATATCCAAGATGCATTGTGCATCAATGCAGATATGTGCACAAACTCAGACACAATGTGTATCCATCCACCAAGATACACACTATATCGACCCAAGCCCGTAGTTGTGACGATAGGTGTCAGCTATTCAATTGATATGCGCCCCCCTACCCCCTCGATATTTGGGGCGTCTCTCTCTCTCTCTCTCTCTCTCTCTAGTTTGGCGCCCTGTGTGGCCATACAACCCCGCAGTACCGGTCCTACGTTACCGTCTCTATCAGTTGTACTTCCTGGGTACCTGACCCACTTCAGGTCAGTGCAACTTTTTCCTATTTGTATGCTCAATAAATAAATATCGAATTCGCGTGATGAAGGTAGAAGGGAGTGAGAGAGGGGTGAGATAGGGAGGGAAAGTGAGGGGGGTTGGGGTGAGATAGGGAGGGAGGGGTGAGATAGGGAGGGAGGAGTTAGGGGGTGATATAGGGAGGGAGGGTCAAGATAGGGAGGGAGGAAGTCAGGGAGGAGTGAGAGAGGGTGGGAGTAAGGCAGGGAAGAGGGAGGGAGGGAGGGGGGTAGGAAGGCATTGAGGAGTGAGGGAGGGAGGGAGGAAGTCAGTGAGGAGTGAGGGAGGGAGGGAGGAAGGCAGTGAGGAGTGAGGGAGGGAGGGGTGATTGGTATGGATCAGATCGAGAAGGTTTGAAGGGGGAAAAGACAACAATAGAATTAAAAACACAACAACGACTTATAGAGTTTGAATAAACATGTCATATTGCATTGATAAACTAGAGACAGAAAGAGGAAACAAAAGAAGACAGATGCATGCTAGCTGGTGGGTGAAAAAGAGCGAGAGAGAAAGAGAGAGATATAGAGAATAGGGGTAGTAGGGAAGTGTGTGTGTGTGGGGGGGAACCAACCAGCCACAGACAGATAACCTGCCTGCCTCAAGTACAGTCCAATGTTTATATTTTTACAGATCATTGTCTCTGACCATAAACTGTAAACACAAGCCTCAACTTTCCAGACATGACCTTTTTAGTCATTCGGTCAGTTTTGTTTGTTTTTTATTTTCTTTTTTGTTTGTCCAAACGTCTTATCATTCAAGTAGTACTTTGAGCGACCAGTCACCCCACTCGCACCCCCACCCCCACGTATCCCCATCATTTCTCCCGCCAAACGTGCGCTCAATTCTTTTTTCTTTCATAAAAGAGGCCCTCAGACACTCAAGCACATCCTTCTTCCAGAGAAGTGTGTTTACTTACTCATAATGTCCTAAGTCCGGTGTTTCGCTGCAGCTGTAAACAGCGGACACAAACACACGCACAAATGGAAACGCGATCGCTAACGGAGAAACGCCCCCCCCCCCCCACTCTTTCTCTCTCAAGTTTTTTTTTTTTTTTTATATCTATATTTTGTCGATTCTCTCTCCCTCTCTTCTCTCTCTCTCTCTCTCTCTCTCTCTCTCTCTCTCTCTCCGAAGATACTCGATGGAGAAAGATGTTGACTTTATCGGGGCCGGCGGTTTGTCCATCTTGACATTCAAACGCCAACTCCAGGTTATGTGTGTGTTTGTTATCTCGCTACTTCTCATCCGCAGCGCGAGATCTCAATGTGATGACTTAATGATGGCCGGCCATTGACTCCGAGAAAGTCAGCTCTCGGAACAATTGATGGTTTCTCGCAATATATGTATATGTCGACTGATGTATATATATATATCACATTCACATTTTGGCAAATTGTAGATATACGGGATGAGGGTGTCGTCGTACAGCGAATCGCGACTATCGACGACGCAGCTCAAACAGATCCTGGAGATTAGCTTATAACAAAAATCGCCAATAATCGCGGTGTCTGTCACCAAATGCGATTCCGCGTTGAAATGAGGTGAGCATCACTTCAAGACCTGATAGTTCGTCGAAAAATTTCATTGAAATACAAAAATTCCCCATCCCACCCCCCGCCGCAACCCCATCGCTAAGTGAAGAGGTCAAAGTAAGGTGACATAACCTCCAGAGGGTTTAGGTGGGAGGAGCCATCAGTGTTGGTCTGTACAGTTCACTGAATCTCTCAACTACACTAGAAAGTAAGTGCCCCAACCCCTCCCCATTCACAATGTCAACGGATCACTCAAGTCTAATTAAACACTTGCTATGTGTCAATGATCCGGATCGGTCAAAATGATTCCTTCTCGTAAAAAAAAAAATATCTACCTACATCTATATACGGATCAATCTGACATGTCCACAATCTTAGTCTAAGTGTTGACTTATTCCCAAAATAAATTTAAAAAAAAGTATCTTCGATTGGCGTCAACTGTGTGTGACGCCATGTGACATATCATGGGACATGCAAACAGAGGCCTGCCTCACTTCCAGCAATGCAATCAACAAATAACGTTACATATACTAGGTAACTAGTACATTACTCTTTGGAAGATTTGGTTATTTCTTTTCTGATAAAACTTTTTTTTTTTGGAAAATAATTATCTTTCAGATATTTTATTTTTTTCATTACGGTCGTTGAGTAACTATCCAACCGGAAATAAGATTTCTTTTCAAAGATGGCCGACGAAGAGATAAAATGGAGGTGTAAATGGTGTAAGAGGGGACAAAAAAAGAGGAAAAATTATGTATCTGTCAGTGTGAGTGTGTCTCTGTGTCTATGAGAGTGTGTGACGGCGTGTCTGAGTACAGGCGTAAGTGTGAAAATCAGTTTGGAGGTGCGGCCGGGCTTAGGGGGGGGGTAGGGCGTCAATGCAAAGGGAGAAGAGACCCTCCTCCCCCGAACCTAAATGAAAGGGATTTGGAAATGAAGTCGTGCAAAAGAATTAAGACTCACTGAGAGGTGGTGAGAGCCTGGGGAGGGGGAGGGAGTGGGGGGCACAGGGATGGAGGGAGGGAGCGTATGTGACGAGGTTACGAGCAAGTAATCTCTGTCTGATAATTAAGTCTTGTCAAGTTCTTTATTGGCTAAAGAGAAAAAAAAAAATGAAGAAGAGAGTG
>JAGDYQ010000019.1:4944896-4966631 GCA_021962125.1 Bulinus truncatus
AAATACAAGAAAAAAAATCTGACAATTTTTTCCCCACATGAAAAAGTTTTTCCAATTATGCAGTACCGATGCATACTGGAAAAAAAAAAAGCACTGGATGATTAATAGGGAGTGACCGATATGCCTTTTTACCGATAGTCCAATACCGATCAACACCACACAGCATTTTTACAGATACCGATATTTTCTTTTTTAATCAACAACAATGCCAAACTTGTGCTTTTTCGTGCTGTAATTCCCAACGCCTAATGGCGGTATGTCATACCCATGTTCACCCACACGTAAGTCTTGTTTACCCCCCTCCCCCATCCCAAAAAAAATACACACAGATGTTTCACCTAATTGTATCATTCTTAAGGTCATACATTAGAAGATTAAGAAATGCCACTCCTATTGTTTCAAGGTCATATCGCTGATGTAATTTTATGTAGGCGACGATGTGACAGTTTCTGTGTACGGGTTTTTTTTCCTTTTTTTAAATCTTGTCTGATCTGGTTATAGAATTGGGTTATTTACTGATTTTTTTCTGCAACTCTGTTGTGAAAAAAACAATGTATCGGCAGCAAAAAACGGCCGGTCTGATGATTAACCCATAGTGCCAATATCGGTTCGACTATCGGTCACTCCCTACAAAAATCGGCCTATCCAATATTAACCGATAATGCCAATATCGATCCGATACCCGATCCGATTATCGGTTGCTCCCTAGATATTAACTCAAAATCCAAATTTAATTAAAAAAACTTAATCTTGAAAAATGTTCTGGAGTTTTAAGTCATTTTAGTGATAAAAATCCTTATAAATAGATTCATTTTTTTTCCTGGATCTTCAAGCTCCTTTCCCTATAATATTGATTTTGACAGAATAATGTCCTTTTTTTTAAAGGCCAAAGTAGAATATTTGAATGGTTAATACACAAAGTTGTAATTATATTTGTAATAATTAACAAAATATAAAGAAAAGCTTATCAATGAAAATCTATCTAAAAAGGACAAAACGTAATGTGGCATAAAGATGGTCTACTTCCTGAGGAAAAGTAATTAAAAAACCCAATCACAAATAACTAATAACTCTATAAAAGTGAATTTTAATATTCATCAATTTTTCTAGCTTAAAAATAGAAAAGTAAAATTGGTTTGTTTTATTTGTTTATTTATAGTACAGATGACCTTCACCTGTGTAGTATTGGATCACACCTGAGCTGATTTTTACCTACTTATTAATAATGCTAACAATCAATTACAGTGAAGCTGCTTTTTTGTAGATAAAAAACAGCTATTTTTTCATCCTTTAAACTGCTATCAACTATTTAAGATTGTATTTTTTTTTCTTTAGGTTGTAATCCCAATCCAAGCAGTATCACATTATCACAAAAGAACAGCTGCAAACAGAGAGGATTAGTAGTGGGAAGAAAATATCCTTTTTTTTTGCACAAGAGCTTGAAACTATGTAATTGGGAAAAAAAGGTGTTTTGAAAAGTGAAGATAAACAAAAAAAAAATTACTGTGAAAAATGACTCCCTGTTTAGTGTTATTGATGACAGTCAAGTAAATATTTGTGCGACAGATACAGATGGATACATCCAAAAAATTTGCATCCAAGGATGCAGAGATTGAATATTGGAAGAAATTAGCAGAACAGTATCAGTTAGAGTAAGTTTTTTTTTTTTCCTCACTTAACCGTAACGAATTAAAAAATGTTGTAACTGTGAACAAAATGTTGTAAAGATTATAGTTTCTTTTAAGTTTTTTATTTTAATCATTACATTGCACACGCATGTCCACCCCCAACTGTTGTCTTTGGAAGTTATAGAATTTTTTTTTTCTTACATTTATTGCTACCGGGAATAACCTTCCAGATCATTCACAGGATTTGACTTCAATGTTTACTAAACAAGAATTTTTTTTTATTTGAATTTAAAAAAAAAAAAAAAATTAATTAATCCATGGTGTTTTTTATTTAGATTGAAGGAAACGAAAGATGAACTGGAAGAATTCCAGATAAGTAGCCATGAACTGGAGCAGGAGTTGGAGACACAGCTGAAGCAGGATGAAAAGAAAAATAAAGAACTTACTTTAGCTAATGAAAGATTGCAGAGCGAGTGTGACTCTCTGAAGGTACTTACTGTCAATAACATTATTACACAGGGCTGTGCATCATGTGATTGAGTAGGTCACTGAAATTCTTAGACTGGTTCTCTCCACATAAACAAAAATATCATTCTATCGTTTACTAATCCTAAGCTATGCCTTTAATCTCTTGATCTTAAAAGAAAACTATTTGAGTTTTTCCAGTTACCTTTCTTTATCCTGACCAAAGCCAAAACTGAGATGGCAGTGTAGGCACCTTGGCTCAGACTGATAATACTTAAGAAAAAACATTATTTATAAATTATATAAACTGGTAGCAATTTACTGTTGAAAATCCTTATTATTCAAAATGGAGAAAAAAGTTATATTATCTCAGGCTATGCATTTTTTTCTCAGTGAAAATTGTTTATTTTATTTTTTTTTCCTGCATTCCAAAATTAACAGGAAAAGCTTCAGAAACTTCAAGCTGACAGCTACAAGAAGATTACAGAGCTTGAAGATAATTTTGCCAAAGTTGAAGCCCATAAAAATGAGTTGCAGAAATATATTAGGGAACTGGAGCAAGATAATGATGATTTAGAGAGGGCGAAACGGTATTCTTTCTGACATGTATTTTGATTTATCGATTGTTTGTTAATTTTGGTAAAGCCTAACATGCATCAGGGTAACTCACTTTTTGGAATTGATGCACAGAAGTAGATATGTCCATAGATGATTGTTATTATTCTTGTTACTTTATTGCTTTCTTCTTATTTTCTTTGTTTAATATCCTATTTCCTATTATTTCTAGAGCAACCATAGTTTCATTAGAAGACTTTGAACAAAGGTTGAACCAGGTACACTATTTTTATTTTAAATTTTGTTGCATACAACTCTTTTTGTGGGCTAAGCTGTAAATATTTACAAGAAATTGTAATGTATTTTTAAGTACTATTTGTGTATAATCTGTGTTTCTAGGCAATAGAAAGGAATGCATTCCTAGAGAGTGAACTTGATGAGAAAGGGGCTTTATTAGAAACTGTGCAGCGGCTTAAAGATGAAGCCAGAGGTAATTAATCCTATTCTATAATCATATCTTTGCTCTTCACATCTGCCAAGTGAGTAACATAAATAAATGTATCATCTTTGAATTTTAAAATTATGAATTTCTCATAACTTATTACATGTTCAATGCTTAACTGTTTATCTTTTAAGATCTACTGTTAAATATTAAGGGTGCTTAAAACTTATAAAAATATTTTTATTTACTTTGCAGTTGAATTGTACTTTGATCCCGTTTCACTTCCATAGCTAATCATGTTATATATTTTTTCAATTTATGAAGACCTGAAATCAGAAATTGTTGTTCGTAAACATCAAGACGTTGTTGTGAAAGATGAGGATGCCTGCCTTGGTGTTGCAGCCTTACCCATGCAGGATAGTGGCTATGCTGCCCATGGGAACTCTCCTACCACCCCTACGACTCCCATGGCTCGAGGTATTTACTACATCGGAAATTAATAATTACATCAGAGATACTGGGAATTTCCAAAATAATATCTTTAAATATTTGCTAGACAAAAAAAAATTCACTTTTGGCTGTCACTGTAGAGAAGTTGGTTATATTTCACAATGTTTGAAATATTTGTTGATTATGTCATGACATTTTTTTTCAAAAACTCATGATTGAAATCTTCCAGTTCCAGCAACTTCTGGAATCAATAATGGACTTTCAGGCACACCTCTGACTTCATCAGCCAGGATATCTGCTCTAAACATTGTAGGGGATTTATTAAGAAAAGTTGGGGTGAGTTGCAGTCTTATTCTCCCATATTGATTTTACGACTTGATCTGACACAGTCAGTATTACTTATTGTAATTTTATTTGCTAGTTCAACTTCACCCAGCAAAACGTTTACCTCTAAAACACTTTTTTTTGTGTGACTATATTATCAAAAGGTGTGATCTTTTTGATATATTTTTAGTGAACAGCAATTTTAAAATTTAATTTAAAAAAGCTTGCAGGTACATGTTTTAAAATTATGGGCTGTTATACTTAAAATCATAGACAAAAATTATTTTTTTTTTACTCATTTGAGCTTTTTCTTTTATTTACTCTATGGTTGAATATTTTTTTTAAAATGTTTAAAAAGTAGGTTTCCACTTTTATAAACCTTAAAGTACATCCTTAAAACTAAATTATTAATCGACCAAAAAAAAAATTAATGTATTTTTCTGTTATATTTTAAGAGACATTACTAATTATTATTGCTAATCACCTGTTCTAATAGTCCATTACAAATTTAGTTTTCAGGAAGGTTTCAGCGTAACTCCATGGAAATAAGACCAGATTCCCAACAAATACAAAATATACAAGATGCTTCGGTATTATAGATTTTCCCTAGTAATGCGGCATGACTCATGTTTTCATAATGCGTTGCTCTTTTCTTAATTTTTTTGGAATGGCGGTTTATCTAAAAGCAGATTTATTAACTGCCTGTTGCCACTAAGGTGCACCAAATATTTTAGAAGGGCATGTCGACCCTCAAAAATGTATCCATATTTGCCTAGTCCTGGCCTGATGCATTATAATACTGAGCTGTATTTTAGCAAAAAATAAAAAAAGACACTGGTTGAAATCAGAAAATATAACCTAAATCACTTGCAATAAATTTAAAAACAAAAATATAATACTTTTTAAAAAAAAGCATTCTTTTTTCCCCTTTGTCTTTTTTAATTTGGTCATTTTATACAAGACAAATTAGTTCTGGTTAAAATTGTTATCTGACAACTTAAGCATTGCTTTGGTAAACGTGCCATCTAAACTAAAATCGTAATACAGTTATTGAAAGTTTCCTGTGATGTTAGAATTGATGTTTTCATGAGATAAGAAAAACACTTAATGCTTTTAAAAATAACACAATGCTCCAATTGCTTCACAATTTTACTGAATTAATAAAAGCATACTTAGTGTAGATGATATAATTTGACATACATTGATTTGCATGTTTGCACATCTTATTATTTAAAACTGCTGATAGTTTTCATAAGACTATGCATGTTTCTATTTCTATAAGAACATCTCTGGTAATATGGACTCAAGTCTTTTTGCGAAACAAAAGCCATTCTAGGTTCAACTTGAGCCAGACAGTTAAATGAAAGTGTTGCTTGGTGCAAATTTGGTAATAGGCAAAAGCTGGGTGAAGTTGAAAAAACTGTGCACAGTGTGCAGAAAAAAAACCATGTTCAGCAACATCTGTTTTTCTCTCTCCCCCCCCCCCCCACTAAGATCACACCTTTCACGTAATGAAATTATTATTTTGCTGTTGTCAATAAATAATTTTTTAATGGTCGCTGACAAACATTTTCTGTTCTATAATTCTGGCTTACCATTAAAAAAAATTCTGTTTGTCATAGGCTCTTGAATCAAAGTTAGCTAACTGTAGAAATTTTGCCAAGGATGAACCCCGCAGCAACAAAAGTGGCACAAGTCCTTTAAATTCTCCAAGGTAAACAAGTGTTTGGTTTAGCTATATTTGATTGTAAACACTGAAAACCTGGTGATATATTTGTCACGGGATTTTTTTTTTTCTCATCTGGTGGCAGATTTTTTTTTTTTAAGTCTGTAGAGAAAAATACTTAAAATTTACGATACTGTTTAGACGCCTGTCAGTTTCTTTAACTTTCAAAATTGCGCACTCCATTTGACCCCAGCATTTTATTTACATTGTTATAAGAAATTTTTTTTTACTTAATGCAACAATTAGACATGGAAAGATTTGGTTGAACTTTACAAAAAAAAAAAATTAAAAATCATTGAATTTTGACTAAATAATTTATTGAGCTATGTTTATAGACCTAAATTTTTTATCTTTCCCAATTATTTTTTTTATTTTTTTTTTATTTTGATACAAAAGGTGATAAACTTTGAGGTAGAGTGTGTTTTTTTCCTCTTGTATTGATTTCCTTGACTCTGAGCTGCATTTTGCTAACACAAATTGGAATATTGGTCTTATTATTATTATTATTATTTTTTTTTTTCAAGTAATAAAATGTGGCGATTTCTGCTAAGATTGTGGTGTGTCTTTCCAGGTCTGAGCTTGTAATGGTTGGCACCGGGCTTAGGACAAAAAGGTGTCTCACTTTAAATGCATGATAGACAATTTTAAAAAAGGTTGCCGTTTACTCTTTTCAATAGATGTAATCACCACATTGTTTCTGTCGCTTTTTTATGCTCCATAAATAAATACATGTCCTCGTTACATGTCACCCTGTAGACAGAGATCACATTAAATCTGCGGCATGACTGTTAATTTTGTGTGCATTTAACAGTGTTTGCGGTTCTTTCACTTACACCATTTTTTTTTTTTTTGCTGAAATTTAAAACATTGGTTTTTGTTTCTCTTTCTGTTTTAAAATAGTGCTTGCATCACTAGGTTTTGGAACCGGCCTTTATTTTAAAAATTTTTTTTATCTCTTTTTTTTTTAATACTTTTATGGGCATTATCTTTTAGATTAGGACATTTGCTCCAGTTCCACTCTTTCCTTTGTATACAGATGTACATGTAAACCAAGTAGCAGTGTTGAAATATGCATCTTTTAAAAATAATATCATAATATTTGCTGCTGCACTTTTGTCTCATTCATGCTAGATGTTTTGTTTTAAAACTTGCATTGATTGACTATATGGATTTGTTTGTCCCATTTCTAACATTTAAAGTCATCTGTACAAAATCTGTTTTAAGGATAAAAGAGAGAGAAAAAAAAAAGAATAATACTTGATGGTTTTTGTAATTTTTTGTTAAGACATTAACCTAATATCAATATATTTTTTTTATTTTTAGAATCTGTATAGTCTTTAAATTTTTCTCTCTCTCTCTCCATGTTTTATAACTTAAGGAAGTTCACAAATAACTTAAATTTAAATATGTATAATGTTAATACCTGATAACTCTACATGATTAGAAAGTATGTTAACAGTTACGCACAATTAGATTCTAATGGAGGTAGGTATTTCTAAAGTTCACCATGTATGCTTATATGTAACATGCATAAACTTATGCTTTATCATCGACCTAAATGTGAGCGCTGACATCAGGTTAGAATAGTTTGTGTGATGGTGAGTTCCGAGCTCAGCTTGTTCACAGACAAAGTGTATCGTTTAGCTTCTTTTTTTTTGTCACCATCCATTAATTTTTAATCTCCTAGGCATTAATTATTTTTTTTTCTTTGTCTGTCAAAATTAGAAAAATAAGAAAAAAATGTGTTTGAAGCAGAAATTGGCAGGTAACTTGACTGGGTGAGAGACGTTATGAAACACTGGTTATTTGTAGTGTTTCCTGGGCTGCTTGTGTTAGTTGTTTCTAAATAATATTTTGTTATGTTTTCAGTTTCACTTGAAATAGGGTAGATCTGCGTTGAATTTAAATTACTTTAACTGTATTTAATTGTACAGTAATTTTAAATCTTAACGCTTTTAAATGGTGGTTTCCAAACTTTAGGCATAGCATCATGGGTAATACTGTGATTTAAAAAAAAAAACCTCATTAATGTATTTTTCTTTTTGCGCTAAATAATTAAATTGTGGATAACTTCAAATGTTGAATAGTCAAATTTTAAAATCAATTCAGCAGGTGGATTTTAAAGTCTTCAGCATTTATTTAATTTTTTGGTTATCTTTTGTTCAAATTTTATATGTGTTGCTTTGATTTATGTTTGATTTTTATTCAAGCTTTAGTATTTTTTATAAAACCTTTTAAATGTTGTGTACAGCAGATGTAATAAAATCTCGTTATTTTACTTTAGTTATAAATGGGTGATTTTTTTTTTATAAGACTTATACATAATTCCGTTATAAAATAATTTGCTCTGTTGTAAATGCTGTCTTGGTCTATCAATTATGGTATTTTGTATACAATTATTCTGATATTCGCTCTTTTTTTTTTAGTTAGATATTATTAGATAGTTTTTTTTGCTACTGAAAGATTTATTACTGTTGACTTGGATTGAATTTTACAGTTAGTTAAATTACCTATATACTTTTTAAATTTAGATTTGATCTTACATTTGCAGGGCTGCTCGACTTAATCGAGGCGCATCACATTTAGTACATGCTCACAATGTCAAAATGGAGGTATGAAATTGTGGCTTTCGCTTCCCAGAGTGTCTGCAATCATTAGGACAGAGAATGTATCCAGTTGAATAGCTTATTATAAAGTGAAACGGAAATTAGAACAATAATTTTTTACTTAGCTCATTTTTTTCCTCTGTTGACGTCAGAGTTATGCTTTTGACGCTTTTTTTTTTAAAATGTTACCTTTATTAAGATGTGTAAGGGAGCTAAGCAGTTCATTTGTATCATTGATTTAAGTGGTGGCGTATCTAATCCATTTTGTCATATCAAATAAATGTACAATACATTTTAACTTTTTGAGTGTAAACCACATTTTGTGAAATTGTAAATACGAACATTTGTGAAAGTCTCTATTTTTATTTTTTCCTATTGAAAAACCAAATTTTCTTGTCATGCGCTCACAGTATGGTGAATAAATTAAGAAGTGGAAAACTAATTTTTTCTGACCCATATTAGCAAGAAGTTGTTCTGTTTCATTTAAAAATAGTTTACCTTTCTTTCTTTGCAAGACATTGTTGACATATGTTCATGCGGCCCTCATATTTAATGTACAGCGCAATTTAAAAAAATTTCTTGTGCAGTTATTTCATCAATTTTTTTTTTCTATTATGACTTGGTACCATGTTTTGTCAGAGGCTTGTTGTGTTTCGTGTGTAAAGAGTCTGTATGAATGTGCTCTCTTGTGTCAATACACCACTTAAGGGGATTAAAAGTTTAGTTTTGTTCAATTATCTGAATAAACAAAATTCTAATGAGAATGTTGACAACACCCATTTGAATTTTTTATTTATTTTTTTTTATTCTTATTTTGACTTTGAATAAATGCCTTGATGGTTCCATTTTTTTTTTCTGGTTT
The DNA here is from genome assembly GCA_021962125.1 of Bulinus truncatus. Classification (NCBI taxonomy): domain Eukaryota; kingdom Metazoa; phylum Mollusca; class Gastropoda; family Planorbidae; genus Bulinus; species Bulinus truncatus. The sequence goes on from JAGDYQ010000019.1 coordinate 4,953,955, forward strand.
GCCTCTTTATTCTTTTATTGTACATTTTTTGTGCGTGTAAAAACTTTTTAAAAATCTTGTGGCATCAGATATTGTTTTTAACAGTCGTCACATTTTCCTGTTTTCTGTTAAATATTTAGCTCTCCTATGCAAATGTTGTTTTTTTTTACATAGTCGTCCAGAGACACTCATGAACTTTATTTTTTTCTGACCTGATTTAGTTGTGGACTAAATAGAAACAAACAATGAAAGTACAAACCGGTACATCTCTTGTGAACAGTTTATTAGAGAAACCAAAATCTGGTACATCTCTTGTGAACAGTTTGTTAGAGAAACCAAAATCTGGTACATCTCTTGTGAACAGTTTGTTAGAGAAACCAAAATCTAGTACATCTCTTGTGAACAGTTTGTTAGAGAAACCAAAATCTGGTACATCTCTTGTGAACAGTTTGTTAGACAAACGAAATATTTATTTGTTGGGCTCTGTACAGGTGTCTGAATCTGTATTTCTAACAATCTTAGTTAGAACTTTGACAAAGAAACAAGGACAAAAACAAACGGACCCATCTTCAAGTACAGGGTGTGGCCAGGCTAAAAAAAGAGCTGCAGATCATTTTTTTTTATATTCTAAAAGAGCAAAACCATAATCTGTGAACTAGATTTAGTGGGGGGGGGGGGGGGGAATACAACATAAAACTCGGTAATGAGCTGCATCCTTTCATTGTTGATTCCGTACTGACTTGGGCAAACCATGACCTGTTTGTTCCAGCATGATTTTAAAGATTTTCATTCCTACAAGCTCATATCCACCTACTTCAGTCCATCCCCCTTTTAATGAACTTTTAGAGCATATTTTGACCTGTGGCTCAAAATGTTTGCCGATTCCCTGCTTTAGTTCCTGGACACTTGATGAATGAATATGTTTAAAAAATAAGATCAAGAATGGAATGTACACACGTGTGAAAATATTGCTAGCTAGTCAGTGTTGTCCTGCATTTACACCACTTTAATTTATTTTCTTTGGCCGATTTTCTCATCAGTGCTCATCATTCATGAATTGCTTTTTGTTGTTTTTTTTTTACTGATTAAGGATTTATCTTGTCCACCTGAATGTAACTCTTTGTTCTAGAAATGAGAAATGGAATGAACGCTGCTATAAATACAAAGGTACTTATTCCTGATATATGTATTAGAAACATTCGGCAACAAAAAAAGAAGTTAACTTCACTCATGTCATATGTCAACGGCTTTTCTTTTTTTATATTAGACCTGAGAATGAGAGTGAATACCTTCTTCCATAAAAGCAAAACTTGTACTTATTCCTGATATACATATTTAGAAACATATAATTAAAAAAAAAGTTTTGGTTCACTCATCTCGCTTCAAATTGTATCATGCTTAGACGACATTGTATTGTAATTTCATTTTACCACCAAAATGTGATTTCCTGTATGTTTTTTTTTTTATTTTGTAACTTTTCATATTTAAAAAATAATAATTTTTTTTTTGACTGTGCACTGAACTCAAATATAGCTGAAGATTGAAATGGTACCGTCATTCTGTCTCATCAATTACAATCTTAAAATTTGTATTTTTGTTACTACAGCTTGAGGAATGTTTTGTTTTTTTAAAAAACAAATTAATTAAACAAAAGTGACAAGTTTTTAAATTTTAAAAAAATTGTATTTTGTAAGCCACTCATTGGTATTAAAGTGGGTTTTGTCTGACATCACACAGTCAGTGGGACTACTGATGGCATGACTTGTAAAAAATTCTTCAAGAAATGGATTTTTTTACACTTATTGTTTGTATTGTACACAAAATGGACTTTTTTTTTTTTTTTTTTTTAAATTGTAAAAGTAAAAAGCTCTCTTGTTTTTTTTTTAAGCTGCTCAATGGTTGGTGAGATGTTTTCATTTTGAGCTCATCTGTTGTTTTTTTTTTTTTAAATTATAGTGCTCATTTTCCAGGAACATTGTTTGACCTATCATGTTAATATTCCAAAATATCTCAGTGTGATGCCAAAGACTGTTTGAACATTCAAAATATCATTGTAACAGATCGAAAAATTTCTGAGCGGCATAGAAACATATGCAGAAGCTGCAATGAAATAGATAAATACATGTAGTATAATTATAATTGATGTCTTTGGGCTGTTATTCTGCCAGTTGGGAAAAAAGTATTTTTAGCATCACGGTTTCTGCTTAGATCTATCTTAGTACAAATCGTCTGCAAAGTACATATCTACAGGTGAAGTAGAATTTTTTTATTTATTACTGAAGTAGTTTGCCTCCATTTCATATCAAGTGGGAGGTGATTTAATTCTTAACATCTAGTGGGTGAAGCCTATACAAGTTCCTAGTAAGATCATGCATCACTTTGTATAACTTAGAAGTATTCCATTATTTATTTTTCTGTTTTGAGGACTTTGTGCTAAATTTTCATTTCTCTGACTGTATTTTCAAGAGTTCTTATGAAATTCCTGCACATGACAAAATCAAAACTTAAGATCCAGTTTCTGCATACTGTTGTAGAAAAATAATGTTTATCTGTCTCCTTTCACTTCAGCCTCGGTCTTGATAAAGCTTAAAAAGTCAATAAAAGAAACCACCCCAATTGATTACTGTTAATATTTGTAATACCATTTTGTACTTTTTTGTGTTATCATTTTGTATTTCTGGCTCTTTGATTTTGTTTGACAGGCAGGTTTAAATTTGAGATGATCATCAAAATTAAGGAAATATAGTGAAACCTTGTACATATGCTAATTATTTTCCTTTGGAATATAATCAATTATCATCCATGTTTTGCTCTTGAGAAATCCAGAATCCTTGATTTAAATAAGTTTTTTTTTTGCTTGTAAAATTGTTAACTGAATTGTGGGAAAAGTGAATTGACCATTCTGAATCAGAGCTTATGGGTTGGCATATATATGCTGCATATACATTTTTAATTTCTTGAAAGATGCTGGTATTCACTGTAAACTTTTGGATGATTGATGAATGTTCCATGTCTCATGATGAAGACGGCTTATTTTGCTGGTAGCTCAGATTCCTTGTGTTTCTTTTTTCCCAACTAGGTCCTAAAAGAACATATATTCATTAGAGGTGATTTATAATTTTGTTTTTTTGTCCTTGGTTTTTACTTAGAGTGATTATTTGAAATCTTCAAGGTGCTGAAATGTTCTGCATATTCTGAAGCTCTTATTGTGCTCCTCTGATGTTAAACACTCAAGTTTAAATAAACATAAACACCATGTTAAACATGTGTATGTTAAACATACACCACTGGATTGGAACTTTTGCACATGTCGAGGTTTCACTGTAAATAATGTAACATCACATTTAATCCTTTCACTCTCACCATTTTCCCTTGTCTGCCTTGATAAATGTTTGAACTGTAATCTCTGGGGCACTTTTCATGCCTCAACTAGAAATACTTGCTGCGTGTCCAGTAAAATCGCTGTGTGCGTGAATTAGGAATTCATTATCAATGTAAGGCACACGTTTTTTAATTATTTCATTTTATTGGATCCTCTCAGTGGTCGGGTTGAGGTGATCCTAGATCAAGTCGTGTTTTTGGTGCATGGATTATTTTGTGGATGGAGTTTATAATTTATATCTATTGAATTTTAAAAAAAAAGATTCTCACAGCACACATCTTGAGATAATGGAATAAAATCCTCATATGCTTCCAAGCAACTTCTGACATGATAAACCAAGCCAGCCGTTGGTTATGTCTTCGTGTCCATGCCACATCTTAAGTCAGTCATGTAAATTGTTTATTATTTATAAAAGATAAAAATAAAGAAACTGTACAATTATTCCAACGCTACTAGCCGGTGCAATAGGTTTTTTATATATATATATATAACTTGATTTTGCAGACTGCAATTAATTACTTACACATCATCTACAGTTTGATACAGGTGAAATATTATATTTTTTTTTGGTATTTGTAAATTGAAGCACTTCCAATTGGTTAATTGATCATTTTTGTTGTGGGAGGGATTTACTTTGTTGTATTTCTAGTATGAAATCATCCCATCAGTTAACAATAAAATTGCGACTTTACTGATAACAATCATGTTTAAAATTTATGCAAAGAAAATTGTGAGTCACACCTTTTTTTTCTCTCCCCCGTGTTGCTTTTGGAGAAATTTAACGCATTTAAAAAATGTGAAGATGCTTCTTGAAACGATTTTCATTTGTACATAATCATTTAATTGCCATGTGAAAAATATTTTTATGTCAAAGAAATCTTTAATAAAATTTGCCAGCCTTTTTTAACATGTACATTAATTTTTTTTTAGTAAATCTGTTCAGCATTTTAAATTGAAAGTTTTTTTCTTTGGGTGGATTGTTTATGAGCTTTTTCAATTGAAATTTGTTGGTACAAAAGGGTGTCACCAACTATCTTAAGTGTCGACATCTTTATAATTTCACCAACATATTCGCTTAGATTTATTACATCTTTCAACTTTTTGAATCCATTCAGCTTGGAAAACCTAATTCATTACTTCAAAAATGTGTACAAATAAAGGGAACAACATTTAGACATATAAATGAAAAATGTGTACTTGTCTGGATGTTCCAATTAAAAGCCAATTATTCCCAGTAATTTATTTTTTTTAAGCAGGTCTATCTGGTTTCATTAAAAATATGTATCATTTAACCTTCTACAGAAATACTTAAACAATATCAGTCTATTGTTAGTCCAAAGATTTGTGCAAAATATGACAATTTTGTTTGATGATTTTAAAAGTGTGATCAAACAAATGATTTTATTTATAGGAGTCAAGCTATCAGTTGAAATTAGTGACTAGACTTTGAAATAGATTATTTTTTTCTCTGTATAAATTTTTTGTTGATTTCATTAAGGATTATTGTAATTAAAAATATCATTTTGAAATTAAATCTGAAATAAACAAGTTAAAAAAAATGTTGCTCAGCTTTCCAAGCTACTAATTACATGTACTGTGTGTTTTAAAGTTTCATAATTCTTATAAAGTACATGATGAATAATGAATCTTACTGATCGTTGAACTGCAGCGGCACATGAAATTCAACAAATGGTACAAGTATGTCGGTGTGACATCCTGTATTTAGTGGAGTGATCTTCTATGTTCTAAATATTCTTAAAATTTGTCTCTGCTCAAAATCTGTTCCTGAATTATACACTTTTCAAGACATCTAATACAATCTTTAAAATGGGTTGATTGAATTCACAGATATGCATATTTGATTATAGAAATTTAAAGAAAAACATTTCAATTTCTATAGGCTTGCTCTTTTTTTTTTCTCATGGGGTTTGTGTTATGACTTTTTGGCTAACGTAAATACCAAAAACATCTCAAACCTTACGTCCAGTAAAAATCAAAAAGAGACAAGGATCTGACTGTTGTAACTTAAAACTTTTATTGGAATACATGAGGGAGAACAGAAGAAGGACAAAAACATAATGAAATATTTGACATACAGAATAGTCAGTGGTATTACAGTCACAAACAGTAAAGAAACATCAAGCATTGATACTACTGTCCAATGCTAAGATTTGTAAACGGGTCTATTTTGATCAATTACATTCTAATACATAATATTTAAAAAAAAAATAGTCTTCTGTGCCTCTGAGATAAATTACACAAGAGAATCACCTACTTGAAACAATAAACAATTCACTAATTCAGTCATCTTTAATATTTGCAGATTAAAGAAGAAAAAAATAATTATATGAAAGGTCAGGTTACAGCCAATGCCAGCCATAGAAAAATTAACGCCAGCCATAGAAAAATTATCAACCCTAATGACTATTTACTGGATTTAGATAGCAATTTTAAAAATCAAAATCTAAAATAAAAAAGTGTGCTTGATGAATTAATTTAGCAGTTAAATTATGCGACTGAATCATTTTTCAAGCTGATTTAAATTAATACTGCATGGGCTGATCTCAAGTGCCTTTTTCATAAAAGAAAAATTAGAATAACAGTAGAAAACTGCCATTTATTGACAAATTAAAAAAAAAAAGTAGCATTCTAAAGTGCATCATAAATATTTAATATTCTTTGGAAATCTAGTTTCCCAATAAAACAAAAAAAATATTTATATTTTGAATTATTTTTAAGGACTTGCGTCTCTTTAAGCTTAAATGTTAAGTATTTATTAAATAACTAGTAAAAATATTGCAAACAGAAAAATTTTCACTGGAACTTATCAAAAATATTTACCACTGAATTTAATTGTTTATACCTAAAAATAGAAGGTTTGTCAACATTCTGTGTTAAAAACACATTAAGTTCCCATCTAAGAGGACTACTTAACTATTATTCATCATATACAATCATCTTAAAGATTGGTAACACAAAAAAAAGAAGCATATACAATTTTAATTATAGTATTATTGTAAAATAATCATAAAAAGAGAACAATGCTACACTTGTTTTAATTAAGCATTTTCTTTTTCTTTCTTTTTGAAAACTATAATAAAATTAATCATCAGGAGAGTTGTTTGTTCGTGACACAAGTCACAGCTAAGAAAGATACCCTAAGGTTGCATTTTTTTTCTTTCTCAGATTCTAAATTTTTAAAAGACGAAAAGAAACATGTTATTATGTACAAAGAAATATTTGACAAAACTAGACAAAAGTTTGGTGCAGTCTTACAAACCTATATATATATATATATATATTAAAAAAAAAGTACAACATGATGCAGCAACATCGACAACAGGGAAGGGACTTTCAAGTAGTAAATTAAAAAAAAAAAAAAAAAGAATTTTCAAGGAAAATATGGACAATTAACCAGATAAGATTAAATGAGAGATATTCAGCATTATTGATATAATGAAGTACACAATTATTTTTGTGTGTGTATTGTGTAAGAAACAGTACAATATGTCCATCTATAGAATACAGACTAAACACTTTCATTAACTGTGGTCATCAAACTGTCATGGCTTAAGAGTATATAATGTAAGGTATGAATCACTGAAAGAAGAAAAAAATTCTGATAAATTCAACAGATTAAAAAGAAAAACTAGACCAGTTTTTAAGCGCGACTCCTGACATTTTTTTTTTTGCTGTTGTTGTTGAATGCCTTGACAGAAATAAGCCAAGACGATTTTTTTTAAACATAGACTATACATTCATTACAATTATGTCAAGGTCTTTATGAATATAAACTTAATGGTATTTTAAATCACTAGACAAAAATACATCATTTCTAAACTTTTGAGAAGAAAGATTTTTTTTCAATCTCAACTTTTCTTTGGGAGCTTATTCAAAAGCTTAAAAGATCTTGAAGAGACACAAAAATCAAGAACATCATATAATGCTGTCTTATCAGATGAAGGTCACGTTAGGATGACTGCATTGCATTTTGTTGGTCTTGATGATATGACCCTGGTAGAAAGGACGTCTGGACATAATTATATCTCAACAGGCTTGCATTACTCTGGTAAACCAATGAACAGTACTATTTGTAAAGGATACAAAAAATTATAATAGTAATGCAACAAATGGAAAAAAAGAATGACTATGATCAAATATTTGAATCCTTTTTTTAAGTGGATATAATCCATTTGGTCATGCATCCAATCCAGCACATTAATCTTGATAAATTTGATGTGACCTCATTGCTATATCCATTGCAAGTGGAATCCATAGTATTTCCATCATGATAAACAAAGATATACACATAATATTTATATATATATATATATATATATATATATATATATATATATATTATCTTCAGACTCATAACATGTATCAAAATGCAGTTAGTGTGAATCCCATGGTCTGGATTATGTCACCTTTTTATGAAGTCAGATCTGAATGATTAATGAAATCCAGAGGGTAAGAAAAAAAAAAAAATTAAAATATGAAATTAATATAGATGACGACAAAAAGAATTTGAAATGACTTTTAAGGTGTTTTCAAGTGCCCATCACAACGCTTTATGGAAATGTCATTTGAAGAAAACTGAGTATTCAATCCTTTGGTTTTTATTGCTAAGACAAGTATTGTGTTTAGCAAGAAAATTTTATTTACAATCGTACAAATTTCAACCATAGCTGTCAAATGGTGGTGGCTACAAGGTTTCATGTTTTGCCAGTTCTTGGTTTTATTCACTGAGGGTCTAAAACTTCTGCGCCACTAGCCTCAGGCTCAGCATTCGTACTTGTCGGTGTGGTTGAAGCTGGAGTTTCTCACTGGGCGTTCAAAAAGCGGGACATTCGAGCCATGTCAACAGATGGCGGCTGTAGCATTCCGGGGGAAACCCCAAAGACCAGGGGGCAGGAGCAGCGGAGAGCTGTAGAGCCGCTGATAAATCCAAGAAGTCATGTTTGACAGAATGTGGGCCCGATACACTACTGCTGCTGCTGTTGCTAGTGCGTTGTTTGATGTTGCTACTACTGCTGCTGCTGCTCACAGACTTGCTCGTCACCGATGCATGCTTAGCAGAAGAGGATGAGGATGATGATGAGTTGGTGACCATAGAAGAGGAAGAGGTGTGATAATTATGGTTGGAAACGTGACTAGATGATGGTTGACTAGGTCTTGATTTTTTCTCCAAACTGGAACCGTCTCTGGAGTTAAGATCGGATGGGGAAGGTGGAACAACTGGCCTTGGTCTTTTGTTAGCTGTTAATGATGATGATGAAGAAGACAGGGAGGAGGATGATGCCGTGCCATGAGAGAGATTAGCAGATGTGTCCAGTAGAAATGCTGCCACTGGATTTGCTGGTACTGGAGCCAATACTATTGCTCTTGCTGGCCATAATCGCTGCAATCCAGTTTCCCTTGTCTCTCTTTCTCTTACAGCTGCAGCTTGTTGCTGAAACTGTTGCTGCTGGTGATGCAGCTGCAGCTGTTGAAGCTGCTGCATTTGTTGGTGTTCTGAGAAGTGATGCAGCCTGTGCCCGCCAAAGAAGGGACTGTGCATTCATGGCAGCTCTTTGATCCTTGTTGTTTTTGCTTTTTTCTGCAGCGGCAGCGGCTCAAACATTTCCAGCTGAGCGCAGCACTCAGAGGTCCATGGCTTGCTTCTGGAACTCCATGAGCCTTTGTGAAGGTACAGGGGTTGCTCATGAGAGTCTTCATCATGTAGGGGTCTTGCATGCCGTACATGTACCTGGAAAGAGCGAGAATATTGGTTACATGCAGCATTCAGCTCCATGTGGTAATGCAGCCAGAGCAGCGGACGGTGCGCCTTGAAACATAACGCTGTTAATGCTGTTGCTGTTGATGCCGCTGGTATTGCTGCTGGTGGTTATACTTGTGGACCTTGCGGAGGAAGAAGAAGGTGAAGAGGAGGGATAGCTGGGCTGGCTACTGGGCAGCTTAGATGACTGGCGTGACAGTGGCCTTGAGGAAGAGGAAGGTGTAGATGTTGCAGCAGGAGAAGATGATGACGGTAGTGATGGCATGGATGGTTTTACACGGTTTTTGGGGCTGACTAGGCTCCATTTTTCTGGCTTTTGGATCACTGGGCCCTACTTTTTGCCATGAGGGGTCCATCAGCCCATTTTTTTCATAAGTTCCAAATTTTCCAGCATCCTTTTACCTTTATCAAAGATCATCCTTAAGCGCATGGAAACTGTTATTGACCGCTTGGGCCCTGGCTGCATCAGACTATTCCTTATAGCATGCCGAGTGTCTGGGCTTATCTGATGGGGAAAACTCAGACTCTCTCTAAACAGCTTGTCTGCTGATGACCGTTGGTCGTTACACACAGATGGGGAATATACAGGGGATGTTGAAGTCGGTAATTGACGGGTTTGTGTCCAGTCGGGTCGATGATGCAGATAAACGGAGATTTCCTTCCTGCACCAAGCAGGCGTGGCAGCGTACTTTTTTTATTCTGTTCATGGCCATTGGGGTCACCGCCTGGACTGGTTCCAATCTGTTTTTCCTTAGAGGTTCTGAGACTGTCAATGATGTTTGACAAAACGAGATGTCCTCTTTACACTGAAATATAAAGAAGAAAAAAAAGGTGAAATAACTTCAAAAGAATAGCAAGAAAAAAAAAATTACAAGTAATAAAAAATAGCAATACTAAGTTTGTTCATACAAATGAAATAACTTCAAAATGTTACTGCCTTCAATAATCAATAAAAAAAAACCGTAGAAAATAAGATGCTGACTTCAAATTCGAAAAATAGTTTTGATAAATAAAAATAAATATTAAGTATCATCTCTCAACCACTGTGTACCATTTTGATCTGCATTTAATTTCTGAATGTAGTTACATTTTCTAAACACCAAAAAATCGAAAAGAATAGTAAAAAATAAAATTCTCACAATTATGTTCTTCCATGCCTTTTAGCTGACTTCAGAAATCGAACTGGCCACAATGTTTGCAATGAAAGTAGAAGTACCAAAGGCTTTAGAAATGAGTTTTACTGATTTTTTTGTATTATATAGCAAACACAACTTTACGATACTGAGTTCTGATTGATTAAAGTGAGCATCTAATTCCTATGTAGGCCTATATATTTTTCATTAAGAGTAATGACTGGCAACATGCCTCGCAACTGAGAAGCACTCATGTCTAAATCATATAAATGTAAGGTCAAAAACTTCAAATTACAATTTTTCTTGGAAAATTTGTAAAAATCCGATTTTTAATGGTACGAAACATTCGGAAAAAGTGATTAATTTTCGAAGCATATATGAATGGAGTTATTCTCTAACAACTGGGAATAAAAATGATCAAACTGCTCTGACATGTCTAAATAATAAATCACTCATATGTCATAACGAAGATATAAAGAGTCAAGTTTGGTAAAAATGAATAAGGAAATGAAGAAGTGAGAACCTTAAGGCACCAACAGAAAAATCATGTATTAATAAAATCATGAAAATATTCCTCTGCTTATAAAATTAGATAGCGAAACTTATCTAACCCTTTACACTTGTACTTGCCACAGCAACTATTTAGAAGAAAATGATTCCCCCATTTCACCTCATTCCACAGTCTATTATAAATCACGACAATTTTCTTGACATTAAAAAATTATTAGTTTTAATATGAAGGCTTGATTAAATTCCCTTTCTCTTTCCATTTTTTAAAAAAAAATAAGAAATACATTTTTCTGAACAGATTTTTTTCAAAAGTCAAACATGATTTATTACATATAAAATTTAATGATTCAGACAATAATGATTGAGTTGGTAGACAAAATATGGCTATGCAAAGCTGATGGTGTCGGAGGTTGTATACTTGTAGCACATGGTGGATAAACAATGTAAATATTTTAAATGTTATTAAAATACATTTGAAAAATGTACCTTTTGGAGCTACTTTTCCCTTTCATGTCATCCCTCTGACCTAATTTGGTGCATGTCACTAGATGCTGAATATGACGAATGGCTATTTTCAGAGAGTAGATGATAACTGCTGCTTTACACTGTGACTCGTGGACCTTGCACACCTTACAGCCCTTTGAGACCCCGGAAGAAGTCAGTCTTGGAATCCTGAGCTCACAAGGGGACATTCTGAGCTGGCTGACCAAGAAGAGGGCTGACCGAGCAAGATCTAGAGACCCGATGACTAGACTACGCTCCACCCCAAGATAGCCGATAATCTGAGGGACAGCCCCATCCACCGGTAATGGAAGTGGTGGAAGCGATATAGTACTTAGAGCTCTGACAAGACTGGATGTTGGCAGAGTTGCAGAGGACGGAGTGGAGATGTCATCGTCATCCACTTTGTCCAAGTGATAGCGCGATTTCCACTATCCGGTTGCCACGAGTGCGCTTTCTTTAGACAAGTTGGTGCTGGAGATGGCGCTACTATCTGACAATGTACTGTCTCTTTGAATTTGCACTTTTAGGGAGATCGGCAATGATGGGTTAGGTAACTCCTTGGCACTGGCAACCGTAGAATCAACACTTATAGGCTGCGCACTGGAATAAATGTACCAGATTTGTCCTCACAATCTAGTATAATCCCACTACCTGATTCAGATTACCAGACAGTTCTAAATCTTTTCTCGTTTGAATTTGACATTTTGAAATCAGGTTGACATCTTTGACCACACATGGCTTGTCTTGTTTAATGAAATTTCCTCACTTGGATTTTCAATCATCTTTATGATAAATGGGTGTCGGATCATTGGTCATGATTTTTAGGCTGACAGTTTTTGAATCATTGACCTTTTCTGAATTATTATCCACTAAAGCATCATGATAGTCATAGTCAGACATTGTCCATTTCTCCAGTTCTTAACAGACTGAAGATCCCACTGAGAATCTTCAAATTTCTTCGCAACACTCTTACGCTGGAAGAAACTACCATAAAAATGAGGCGGGGGCCTTCAGATATGGTTGGGAATGCTGTGGGGGAGACCTGGTCATTGGGGGAGACTCGTCACGACATCCCGGGATACCCATCAGAATCTAAGGCCTGCTCTCCAGCTGGTATCCTATGTTAAGCTTGGGTGGTCACTCTCCTAAGCCTGAAGTCTTAATGTCTTTGACTGGCAATGCCTCAGTGATCTGGCTGAGATGACCTTGAATCTACACGGTCAGGTGACTTACTCACACCACCACTGGCTTGATTGAACCTTATGTTCACGCAATCCATATCTTAGAAGTACACTTCTTCTATCTGGTTGAGAATGAATTCCAAGACCTCCTGCCCAGAAACTGTCTTTCACTTTCGCACAGTCCACAGTTGGCTCGATCTCCAAATCTG
>JAGDYQ010000019.1:4967131-4985845 GCA_021962125.1 Bulinus truncatus
AGGAAAAGCTGCCTGAAATTCCAAACCTGGACTCTCCCTGTTTAAAGATGTTCCTTCAAAGAAAGTTGAGTCCTCTTCGGAGCTCATCTTCTTCGTCTGGAGGCAGTTCCTCTTCTGACGATTCTTCCTCATCAGATGAGGATTCTGATGAAGATGAAGCGAAAAGAAAGAGAGTAAACCACAGAATAGCAACCAGAAACCTGAGAGTAATAGAGGAACCTCGAAGCCAGAACGCCTATTAAACTTACGATCTCAAACGTGGGTAAACGTCGGCTAAAGTAGGCTTCCACCGCATCCAGGGAGGTCATTTCCAGCAATTCGTCTGATTCTGACACAGATGTTGAGGATAATGACACGCTGAAAGAAGCATAAATGCATTGTTAAAGATGGATAACTCTTCCATGGATAAACCTTATCACATCCACGGAAACTCTGTGCTGAAGGATTCTAGGTGGCTTCAAAACACTAAGCTGGTCCCTGAAATGGTTTAAAAGAATAAGGGGAAAGAATCAAATACAAAACCACCTGGACTGGAGGAGTTTGTGTGAAACTACGAACTTGACTGGAAACTGCAAAGATAGCAGCTTTGGGGCTGAGAGTACTACAGAGGATATACTCAGATTTAGAGATCCAGCCAACTGTGGACTGTGCGAAAGTGAAAGACGATTTGGAACAGGAGGATGCTGATTATTTCAAACAGATAGAGGAAGTACTGAGACCCATGGAGTGCATGAACAACAGTTTAAATCAAGCCAGTAGTGTGGTCAGTAAGTCACCTGACCGTGTCGAGTCAGGTCTCTCCGCCCCGTCTAAAGAAGGCATTGCCAATCAAAGACATGGAAACCAAACATTCGGAAATTAATACAGCTTTTACTCAAAGATGGCCAGGAGAGCAAATACAATTCTGATGGATTTATTCTGGGTCCATCCAATGAGCAGGTCTCCCCCAATGACCAGGTCTCCCCACAGCATTTAAAAACACATTGAAGCTTTCTCCGGCCCACCCTGATGATTTACCAGCATGCAAAGTGAGAATTTCCGAAGGAATTTCTCCAATGAGTCTTCAGTCTGTGGGAAACTGGAAAAATGGATTTCTGACCACTTGACTCTCATCATGCTTTTGTGGATAATAATTCAGAAAAAGGATACTTGATTCAAACTGTCAGCCTAAAATCATGACCAATGATCTGACACCCACTTATCATAAAGTGATTGAAAATCCAAGTGAGGGAATTTCATTAAACAATGACAAGCCATCTGAGGTCAAAGATCTCAGCCTGAACCTCAAAATGTCCAGATTCCAATGAGAAAAGTTTAGAATCGTCTGGTAACCTGAATCAGGAAGTGGGCGTGTCTAATTGTGAAAAATTCTGTGGTTATTTCTTCCAGTGCGCAGCCTATAAGTGTTGATTCTAAGGTTTCCAGTGCCAAGGGGTTGCCTGTACCATCATTGCCATCTCCTAAAGTGCAAATTCAAAGAGCAGTACATTGTCAGGCAGTAGCGCTACACTCCAGCACCAGCTTGTCTAAAAGCTGCACCAATGGCATACCGGATAATGAAAATCCTTTTATCACTTGGACAAAGTATGACGATGACAACTCCACCCACGCTCTCCCTGCAACTCTGCCAAAGCATCCAGTCTTGTCAGAGCTCTGGCTGGTGCTCCTTTCCCACCACTTCCACTAAGGTGGATGGGGCTGTCCCTCAGATTTCGCCTCTTGGTGGAGCTGTAGCCCAGTTATCGCCTCTAGGTCTTGCTGGACTGCCCTCTGCTACCAGCCAGCTCAGAATGTCCCCTGTTAATTAGATTCCAAGACTGACTTCTCCCTGGCTCTCAAAGACTCAGGTTATCCCCGAGTCACAGTGTTCAAACCAGTTGTCTCCACCTCTTAGCCATTCGTCACATTCTTCATCTAGTGACAGCACCAAATTAGGTCAGAGGGATGACATGAAAGGAAAAGTGGCTCCTAAAAGCCAATTTTATTTTCAAATGTGTTTTAATACATTTAAAATATTTACATTGTTTATCCACCATGTGCTACAAGTATGTCAACTTGCATCATGCATATGCATATTTGCCTACCAACTCATTCATTATTGTACGACTCATTAATTTTTGTATGTATTAAAAATGCTTGACATTTGGAAAAAAAAAAATCTGTTCAGAAAAATGTATTTCTTATTTTTTTTTAAAAATGGAAAGAGAAAAAAGAATTTAATTAAGCCTTCATATTAAAACTAATAATTTTTAATGTCAAGAAAATTCGCATTTATAATAGACTGTGAATGAGGTGAAATGGAAATTTTCTTTTAAATATTGCTGTGGCAAGTACAAGATTAAATTACTAATTTTCTCATTTATATGCAGAGGAATCTTTCATCATTTTATTACTTCATGATTTTTCTGTCAGTGCCTTAAGTTTCACTTTCTTTCTTCCTTATTCATTTTTACCAAAACTTGACTGTTTCTCTTCGTCATGTTATGATTTTTATTACCGCCATGTCAGGAGCAGTTTGATCATTTTTATTCCCAGTTGTTAGAGAATAACTCCATGCATACATGCTTAAAATTAATCACTTTTTCCGAATTGCCGTACTATTAAAATCGGATTTTTACAAATTTTAGAAAAAAAATATATTTGAAGTTTTTGACCTTAATTTATATGATTTAGTATGAGTGCTTCTCAGTTGCGAGGCATGTTGCCAGTCATTACTCTTAATGAAAAATATATAGGCCTACATAGAATTATGCCTACTTTATTCAATAAACTCAGTACCGTAAAGTTGTGTTTGCTATAAATACAATGATATCAGTAAAACTCACACCTCGCCACTGGTACTTCTACTTTATTGCAAACATTGTGGCCAGTTCATTTAGTCAGCAAAAGGCATGACATAATTGTGAGAATTTTATTTCTTACTATTCTTTTCGGATTTTTTGTTTAGAAATGTAACTACATTCAGAAATTAAATGCAGATAAAATGGTACACAGCGGTTGAGAGATGACACTTAATATTTATTTTTATTATCAACTATTTTTAATTTGAAGTCAGCATTTCTTCCAGTTTTTTTTATTGATTATTGAAGGCAGTAACATTTTGAAGTTATTTCATTTGTATGAACAAACTTAGTATTGCTATTTTTTATTACTTGTAATTTTTTTTTTCTTGCTATTCTTTTGAAGTTATTTCACCTTTTTTTTCTTCTTTATATTTCAGTGTAAAGAGGACATCTCGTTTGTCTAACATCATTGACAGTCTCAGAACCTCTAAGGAAAAACAGATTGGAACCAGTCCAGGCGGTGACCCCAATGGCCATGAACAGAATAAAAAAGTACGGCTGGACGCTCTGCTTGGTGCAGGAAGGAAATCTCCGCCATCTTCATCATCGATATCCCGACTGGACACAAACGTCATTACCCGACCTCAACATCCCCTGTATATTCCCCATCTGTGTGTACCGACCAACGGTCATCAGCAGACAAGCTGTTTAGAGAAGTCTGAGTTTTTTATCCAGATAGGCTGAACACTCGGCATGCCTTAAGGAATAGTCTGGATGCAGCCAGGGCCCAAGCGGTCAATAACAGTTTCAATGCGCTTGGATGATGCTTGATAAAGGTAAAAGGATGCTGGAAAATTTGGAACTTATGAAAAATGGGCTGATGGACCCCTATGGCAAAGTAGGGCCCAGTGATCCAAAAGCCAGAAAAATGGAGCCTAGTCAGCCCCAAAACCGTGTAAAACCATCCATGCCATCACTACCGTCATCATCTTCTCCTGCTGCAACATCTACCTTCCTCTTCCTCAAGGCCACTGTCACCCCCAGTCCTCTAAGCAGCCCAGGGCAGCCAGCTATCCCTCCTCTTCACCTTCTTCTTCCTCCGCAAGGTCCTGATGCCCCCCTCTGGCAACAATACCAGCGGCATCAACAGCAACAGCATTAACAGCGTTATGTTTCAGGCGGCACCGTCCGCTGCTCTGGCACCGCCCCCATGGAGCTGAATGCTGCTGCAGCCAATATTCTCGCCTTCCAGCGCACATGTGCGGCATGCAAGACCCCTACATGATGAAGACTCTCATGAGCAACCCTGTACCTTCAAAGGCTCATGGAGTTCCAGAAGCAAACCATGGACCCTCTGATGCTGCCGCCAGCTGGAAATGTTTGAAACCGCCGCCGCTGCAGAAAAGCAAAAACAACAAGGATCAAAGAGCTGCCATGAATGCACAGTCCCTTCTTTGGCAGAGCTGGGCTGCATCAGTTCTCCAACACCAACAAATGCAGCAGCTTCAACAGCTGCAGCTGCATCCATAACAGCAACAGTTTCAGCAACAAGCTGCAGCTGTAAAGAAAGAGACAAGGGAAACTATTGCAGCGATTATGGCCAGCAAGAGCAATAGTATTGGCCCAGTACCAGCAAATCCAGTGGCAGCATTTCTACTGGACAATCTGCTAAGTCTCTCATGGCATCGGCATCATCCTCCTCCCTGTCTTCTTCATCATCATCATTAACAGCTAACAAAAGATGTAGGCCAGTTGTTCACCTTCCCCATCCGATCTTTACTCCAGAGACGGTTCCAGTTTGGAGAAAAAATCAAGACCTAGTCAACCATCATCTAGTCACGTTCCAACCATAATTATCACACCTCTTCCTCTTCTATGGTCACCAACTCATCATCATCCTCATCCTCTTCTGCTGCTAAGCATGCATCGGTGACGAGCAAGTCTGTGAGCAGCAGCAGCAGTAGTAGCAACATCAAACAACGCACTAGCAACAGCAGCAGCAGTAGTGTATCGGGTGCACCCCTGTCAAACATGACTTCTTGGATTTATCAGCGGCTCTACAGCTCTCCCGCTGCTCCTGCCCCTGGTCTTTAGGGTTTCCCGGAATGCTACAGCCGCCATCTGTTGACATGGCTCGAATGTCCCGCTTTTTTGAACGCCAGTAGAAACTCCAGCTTCAACCACACCGTCAAGTACGAATGCTGAGCCTGAGGCTAGTGGCGCAGAAGTTTTAGACCTCAGTGTAAAACCAAGAACTGGCAAAACATGAAACCTTGTAGCCACCACCATTTGACAGCTATGGTTGGTATACGATTGTAAATAAGAATTTTCTTGCTAAAACACAATACTTGTCTTAGCAATAAAAACCAAAGAATACTCAGTTTTTCTTCAAATGACATTTCCATAAAGCGTTGTGATGGGCACTTGAAAACACTTAAAGTGTTTCAAATTATTTTTGTGGTCATCTATATCATTTCATATTTTAATTTTTTTTTCTCTTACCCTCTGGATTTCATTAATCATTCAGATCTGGACTTCATAAGTGTGACATAATCCAGACCATGGGATTCACACTAACTGCATTTAGATACATGTTATGAGTCTGAAGATAATATATATATATATATATATACGTATATATATAATATATATATATATATATATATATATATATATATATATATATATATATATATATATATATATATATATATATATATTATCTTCAGACTCATAACATGTATCCATTTTTAGTTAGTGAGTCTGAAAATAATATATATATATATATATATATATATATATATATATATATATAAATATTTATGTGTATATCTTTGTTTATCATGATGGAAATACTATGGATTCCACTTGCAATGGATATAGCAATGAGGTCACATCAAATTTATCAAGATTAATGTGCTGGATTGGATGCATGACCAAATGGATTATATCCACTTAAAAAGGATTCAAATATTTGATCACTAGTCATTCTTTTTTTCCATTTGTTGCATTACTATTATAATTTTTTGTATCCTTTACAAATAGTACTGTTCATTGGTTTACCAAGTAATGCAAGCCTGTTGAGATATCAATTGCTGTCAGGCGTCCTTTCTACCAGGGTCATATCATCAAGACCAACAAAATGCAATGCAGTCATCCTAACGTGACCTTCATCTGATAAGACAGCATTATATGATGTTCTTGATTTTTGTGTCTCTTCAAGATCTTTTAAGCTTTAGAATAAGCTCCCAAAGAAAAGTTGAGATTGAAAAAAAATCTTTCTTCTCAAAAGTTTAGAAATGATGTATTTTTGTCTAGTGATTTAAAATACCATTAAGTTTATATTCATAAAGACCTTGACATAATTGTAATGAATGTATAGTCTATGTTTAAAAAAAATCGTCTTGGCTTATTTCTGTCAAGGCATTCAACAACAACAACCAAAAAAAAAAAAAATGTCAGGAGTCGCGCCAAAAACTGGTCTAGTTTTTCTTTTTAATCTGTTGAATTTATCAGAATTTTTTTCTTCTTTCAGTGATTCATACCTTACATTATATACTCTTAAGCCATGACAGTTTGATGACCACAGTTAATGAAAGTGTTTAGTCTGTATTCTATAGATGGACATATTGTACTGTTTCTTACACAATACAAAATAATTGTATTGTACTTCATTATATCAATAATGCTGAATATCTCTCATTTAATCTTATCTGGTTAATTGTCCATATTTTCCTTGAAAATTCTTTTTTTTTTTTTAAATTTACTACTTGAAAGTCCCTTCCCTGTTGTCGATGTTGCTGCATCATGTTGTACTTTTTTATTTTCCGCATATATATATATATAGGTTTGTAAGACTACTCAAACTTTTTGTCTAGTTTTGTCAAATATTTCTTTGTACATAATAACATGTTTCTTTTAGTCTTTTAAAAATTTGATCTGAGAAAGAAAAAAAATGCAACCTTAGGGTATCTTTCTTAGCTGTGACTTGTGTCACGAACAAACAACTCTCCTGATGATTAATTTATTATAGTTTTCAAAAAAGAAAAAGAAAATGCTTAATTAAAACAAGTGTAGCATTGTTCTCTTTATGATTATTTTACAATAATACTATAATTAAAATTGTATATGCTTCTTTTTTTTGTGTTACCAATCTTTAAGATGATTGTATATGATGAATAATAGTTAAGTAGTCCTCTTAGATGGGAACTTAATGTGTTTTTAACACAGAATGTGACAACCTTCTATTTTTAGGTATAAACAATTTAAATTCAGTGGTAAATATTTTTGATAAGTTCCAGTGAAAATTTTTTCTGTTTTAATATTTTACTGGATATTCTTTAATAAATACTTAACATTTAAGCTTAAAGAGGCATGAAGTCCTTAAAAATAATTCAAAATATAAATATTTTTTTTGTTTTATTGGGAAACTAGATTTCAAATATTAAATATTTATGATGCACTTTAGAATGCTACTTTTTTTTTAATTTGTCAATAAATGGCAGTTTTCTACTGTTATTCTAATTTTTCTTTTATGAAAAGGCACTTGAGATCAGCCCATGCAGTATTAATTTAAATCAGCTTGAAAAATGATTCAGTCGCATAATTTAACTGCTAAATTAATTCATCAAGCACACTTTTTTTATTTTAGATTTTGATTTTTAAAATTGCTATCTAAATCCAGTAAATAGTCATTAGGGTTGATAATTTTTTCTATAAGCTAGGCGTTAATTTTTCTATGGCTTTAAGCATTGGCTGTAACCTGACCTTTCATATAATTATTTTTTTCTTCTTTAATCTGCAAATATCTCAAAATGAGCTGGTCAAAGTGAATTGTTTATTGTTTCAAGTAGGTGATTCTCGTATGGTGACCCATCATGGCACATTATTTTTTTAAATATTATGTATTAGAATGTAATTGATCAAAATAGACCCGTTTACAAATCTTAGCATTGGACAGTAGTATCAATGCTTGATGTTTCTTTTACTGTTTGTGACTGTAATACCACTGACTATTCTGTATGTCAAATATTTCATTATGTTTTTGTCCTTCTTCTGTTCTCCCTCATGTATTCCAATAAAAGTTTTAAGTTACAACAGTCAGATCCTTGTCTCACAGTTTTTTACTACAGATAAGGTTTGAGATGTTTTTGGTATTTACGTTAGCCAAAAAGTCATAACACAAGCCCCATGAGAAAAAAAAAGAGCAAGCCTATAGAAAGTGAAATGTTTTCTTTAAATTTCTATAATCAAATATGCATATCTGTGAATTCAATCAACCCATTTTTAAGATTGTATTAGATGTCTTGAAAAGTGTATAATTCAGGAACAGATTTTGAGCAGGAGCAAATTTTAAGAATATTTAGAACATAGAAGATCACTCCACCTAAATACAGGATGTCACACCGACATACTTATGCCATTTGTTGAATTTCATGTGCCGCTGCAGTTCAACGATCAGTAAGATTCATTATTCATCATGTACTTTATAAGAATTATGAAACTTTAAAACACACAGTACATGTAATTAGTAGCTTGGAAAGCTGAGCAACATTTTTTTTAACTTGTTTATTTCAGATTTAATTTCAAAATGATATTTTTAATTACAATAATCCTTAATGAAATCAACAAAAAATTTATACAGAAAAAAATAATCTATTTCAAAGTCTAGTCACTAATTTCAACTGATAGCTTGACTCCTATAAATAAAATCATTTGTTTGATCACACTTTTAAAATCATCAAACAAAATTGTCATATTTTGCACAAATCTTTGGACTAACAATAGAATTGATATTGTTTGAGTATTTCTGTAGAAGGTTAAATGATACATATTTTTAATGAAACCAGATAGACCTGCTTAAAAAAAATAAATTACTGGGAATAATTGGCTTTTAATTGGAACATCCAGACAAGTACACATTTTTCATTTATATGTCTAAATGTTGTTCCCTTTATTTGTACACATTTTTTGAAGTAATGAATTAGGTTTTCCAAGCTGAATGGATTCAAAAAAGTTGAAAGATGTAATAAATCTAAAGGCGAATATGTTGGTGAAATTATAAAGATGCCGAGCACTTAAGATAGTTGGTGACACCCTTTTGCACCAACAAATTTCAATTGAAAAAAGCTCATAAACAATCCACCCAAAGAAAAAAACTTTTTGGAATTTAAAATGCTGAACAGATTTACTAAAAAAAAATTAATGTACATGTTAAAAAAAAAAGGCTGGCAAATTTTATTAAAGATTTCTTTGACATAAAAATATTTTTCACATGGCAATTAAATGATTATGTACAAATGAAAATCGTTTCAGAAGCATCTTCACATTTTTTTTAAAATGCGTTAAATTTCTCCAAAAGCAACCGGGGGAGAGAAAAAAGGTGTGACTCACGAATTTTCTTTGCATAAATTTTAAACATGATTGTTATCAGTAAAGTCGCAATTTTTATTGTTAACTGATGGGATGATTTCATACTAGAAATACAACAAAGTAAATCCCTCCCACAGCAAAGGAAATGAATCAATTAACCAATTGGAAGTGCTTCAATTTACAAACACCAAAAAAAAATATAATATTTCACCTGTATCAAACTGTAGATGATGTGTAAGTAATTAATTGCAGTCTGCAAAATCAAGTTATATATATATATATAAAAAACCTATTGCACCGGCTAGTAGCGTTGGAATAATTGTACAGTTTCTTTATTTTTATCTTTTATAAATAATAAACAATTTACATGACTGACTTAAGATGTGGCATGGACACGAAGACATAACCAACGGCTGGCTTGGTTTATCATGTCAGAAGTTGCTTGGAAGCATATGGGGATTTTGGTCCATTATCTCAAGATGTGTGCTGTGAGAATCTTTTTCGTAAAATTCCAATAGATATAAATTATAAACTCCATCCACAAAATAATCCATGCACCAAAAACACGACTTGATCTAGGATCACCTCAACCCGACCACTGAGAGGATCCAATAAAATAAAATAATTAGAAAACGTGTGCCTTACATTGATAATGAATTCCTAATTCACGCACACAGCGATTTTACTGGACACGCAGCAAGTATTTCTAGTTGAGGCATGAAAGGGTGCCCCAGAGATTACAGTTCAAACATTTATCAAGGCAGACAAGGGAAAATGGTGAGAGTGAAAGGATTAAATGTGATGTTACATTATTTACAGTGAAACCTCGACATGTGCAAAAGTTCCAATCCAGTGGTGTATGTTTAACATACACATGTTTAACATGGTGTTTATGTTTATTTAAACTTGAGTGTTTAACATCAGAGGAGCACAATAAGAGCTTCAGAATATGCAGAACATTTCAGCACCTTGAAGATTTCAAATAATCACTCTAAGTAAAAACCAAGGACAAAAAAACAAAATTATAAATCACCTCTAATGAATATATATGTTCTTTTGGGACCTAGTTGGGAAAAAAAGAAACACAAGGAATCTGAGCTACCAGCAAAAATAAGCCGTCTTCATCATGAGACATGGAACATTCATCAATCATCCAAAAGTTTACAGTGAATACCAGCATCTTTCAAGAAATTAAAAATGTATATACAGCATATATATGCCAACCCATAAAGCCCTGATTCAGAATGGTCAATTCACTTTTCCCACAATTCAGTTAACAATTTTACAAGCAAAAAAAAAACTTATTTAAATCAAGGATTCTGGATTTCTCAAGAGCAAAACATGGATGATAATTGATTATATTCCAAAGAAGGAAAATAATTAGCATATGTACAAGGTTTTCACTATATTTCCTTAATTTTGATGATCATCTCAAATTTAAACCTGCCTGTCAAACAAAATCAAAAAGAGCCAGAAATACAAAATGATAACACAAAAAAGTACAAAATGGTATTACAAATATTAACAGTAATCAATTGGGGTGGTTTCTTTTATTGACTTTTTAAGCTTTATCAAGACCAGGGGCTGAAGTGAAAGGAGACAGATAAACATTATTTTTCTACAACAGTATGCAGAAACTGGATCTTAAGTTTTTGATTTTGTCATGTGCAGAGATTTCATAAGAACTCTTGAAAATACAGTCGAAATGAAAATTTAGCACCAAGTCCTCAAAACAGAAAAATAAATAATGGAATACTTCTAAGTTATACAAGTGATGCATGATCTTACTAGGAACTTGTATAGGCTTCACCCACTAGATGTTAAGAATTAAATCACCTCCCACTTGATATGAAACGGAGGCAAACTACTTCAGTAATAAATAAAAAAATTCTACTTCACCTGTAGATATGTACTTTGCAGACGATTTGTACTAAGATAGATCTAAGCAGAAACCGTGATGCTAAAAATACTTTCCCAACTGGCAGAATAACAGCCCAGAGACATGTTCCTAATTATACTACATGTATTTATCTATTTCATTGCAGCTTCTGCATATGTTTCTATGCCGCTCAGAAATTTTTCGATCTGTTACAATGATATTTTGAATGTTCAAACAGTCTTTGGCATCACACTGAGATATTTTGGAATATTAACATGATAGGTCAAACAATGTTCCTGGAAAATGAGCACTATAATTTAAAAAAAAAAAACAACAGATGAGCTCAAAATGAAAACACATCTCATAACCATTGAGCAGCTTAAAAAAAAAAAACAAGAGAGCTTTTTACTTTTTTACAATTTAAAAAAAAAAAAAAAAGTCCATTTGTGTACAATACAAACAATAAGTGTAAAAAAATCCATTTTCTTGAAGAATTTTTTACAAGTCATGCCATCAGTAGTCCCACTGACTGTGTCGATGTCAGACAAAGCCACTTTAATACCAATGAGTGGCTTACAAAATACAATTTTTTTAAAATTTAAAAACTTGTCACTTTTGTTTAATTAATTTGTTTTTTAAAAAAACAAAACATTCCTCAAGCTGTAGTAACAAAAATACAAATTTTAAGATTGTAATTGATGAGACAGAATGACGGTACCATTTCAATCTTCAGCTATATTTGAGTTCAGTGCACAGTCAAAAAAAAAATTATTATTTTTTAAATATGAAAAGTTACAAAATAAAAAAAAAAACATACAGGAAATCACATTTTGGTGGTAAAATGAAATTACAATACAATGTCGTCTAAGCATGATACAATTTGAAGCGAGATGAGTGAACCAAAACTTTTTTTTTAATTATATGTTTCTAAATATGTATATCAGGAATAAGTACAAGTTTTGCTTTTATGGAAGAAGGTATTCACTCTCATTCTCAGGTCTAATATAAAAAAAGAAAAGCCGTTGACATATGACATGAGTGAAGTTAACTTCTTTTTTTGTTGCCGAATGTTTCTAATACATATATCAGGAATAAGTACCTTTGTATTTATAGCAGCGTTCATTCCATTTCTCATTTCTAGAACAAAGAGTTACATTCAGGTGGACAAGATAAATCCTTAATCAGTAAAAAAAAAACAACAAAAAGCAATTCATGAATGATGAGCACTGATGAGAAAATCGGCCAAAGAAAATAAATTAAAGTGGTGTAAATGCAGGACAACACTGACTAGCTAGCAATATTTTCACACGTGTGTACATTCCATTCTTGATCTTATTTTTTAAACATATTCATTCATCAAGTGTCCAGGAACTAAAGCAGAGGGAATCGGCAAACATTTGAGCCACAGGGTCAAAATATGCTCTAAGTTCATTAAAAGGGGATGGACTAGAGTAGGTGGATATGAGCTTGTAGGAGTGAAAATCTTTAAATCATGCTGGAACAAACCAGGTCATGGTTTGCCCAAGTCAGTACGGAATCAAGCAATGAAGGATGCAGCTCATTGCAGGTTTTATGTTGTATTCCCCCACCCCCACTAAATCTAGTTCACAGATTATGGTTTTGCTCTTTTAGAATATAAAAAAAAATGATCTGCAGCTCTTTTTTTAGCCTGGCCACACCCTGTACTTGAAGATGGGTCCGTTTGTTTTTGTCCTTGTTTCTTTGTCAAAGTTCTAACTAAGATTGTTAGAAATACAGATTCAGACACCTGTACAGAGCCCAACAAATAAATATTTCGTTTGTCTAACAAACTGTTCACAAGAGATGTACCAGATTTTGGTTTCTCTAACAAACTGTTCACAAGAGATGTACTAGATTTTGGTTTCTCTAACAAACTGTTCACAAAAGAGATGTGCAGATTTTGGTTTCTCTAACAAACTGTTCACAAGAGATGTGCCAGATTTTGGTTTCTCTAATAAACTGTTCACAAGAGATGTACCGGTTTATTTTTCATTGTTTGTTTCTATTTAGTCCACAACTAAATCAGGTCAGAAAAAAATAAAGTTCATGAGTGTCTCTGAACGACTATGTAAAAAAACAACATTTGCATAGGAGAGCTAAATATTTAACCAGAAAACAGGAAAATGTGACGACTGTTAAAAACAATATCTGATGCCACAAGATTTTTTAAAAGTTTTTACACACAAAAATGTACAATAAAAAAAGAATAAAGAGGCAAACCAGAAAAAAAAATGGAACCATCAAGGCATTTATTCAAAGTCAAAATAGAATAAAAAAAAATAAATAAAAAATTCAAATGGGTGTTGTCAACATTCTCATTAAATTTTGTTTTATTCAGATAATTGAACAAAACTAAACTTTTAATCCCTTAAGTGGTGTATTGACACAAGAGAGCACATTCATACAGACTCTTTGCACACGAGCAATCACAACAAGCCTCTGACAAAACATGGTACCAAGTCATAATAGAAAAAAAAAATTGATAGAAATAACTGCACAAGAAATTTTTTTAAATTACGCTGTACATTAAATATGAGGGCCTTGAACATATGTCAGCAATGTCTTGCAAAGAAAGAAAGGTAAACTATTTTTAAATGAAACAGAACAACTTCTTGGAATATGGGTCAGAAAAATTAAGTTTTCCACTTCTTAATTTATTCACCATACTGAGCGCATGACAAGAAAATTTGGTTTTCAATAGGAAAAAATAAAAATAGAGACTTTCACAAATGTTCGTATTTACAATTTTCACAAAATGTGGTTTACACTCAAAAGTTAAAATGTATTGTACATTTATTTGATATGACAAAATGGATTAGATACGCCACCACTTAAATCAATGATACAAATGAACTGCTTAGCTCCCATACACATCTTAATAAAGGTAACATTTTAAAAAAAAAAGGCGTCAAAAGCATAACTCTGACGTCAACAGAGGGAAAAAATGAGCTAAGTAAAAATTATTGTTCTAATTTCCGTTTCACTTTATAATAAGCTATTCAACTGGATACATTCTCTGTCCTAATGATTGCAGACACTCTGGGAAGCGAAAGCCACAATTTCATACCTCCATTTTGACATTGTGAGCATGTACTAAATGTGATGCGCCTCGATTAAGTTCGAGCAGCCCTGCAGCTAAAGATCAAATCTAAATTTAAAAGTATATAGGTAATTTAACTAACTGTAAAATTCAATCCAAGTCAACAGTAATAAATCTTTCAGTAGCAAAAAAACTATCTAATAATATCTAACTAAAAAAAAGAGCGAATATCATTTTTTTTTTATACAAAATACCATAATTGATAGACCAAGACAGCATTTACAACAGAGCAAATTATTTTATAACGGAATTATGTATAAGTCTTATAAAAAAAAAATCACCCATTTATAACTAAAGTAAAATAACGAGATTTTATTACATCTGCTGTACACAACATTTAAAAGGTTTTATAAAAAATACTAAAGCTTGAATAAAAATCAAACATAAATCAAAGCAACACATATAAAATTTGAACAAAAGATAACCAAAAAATTAAATAAATGCTGAAGACTTTAAAATCCACCTGCTGAATTGATTTTAAATTTATTCAACATTTGAAGTTATCCACAATTTAATTATTTAGCGCAAAAAGAAAAATACATTAATGAGGTTTTTTTTTTTAAATCACAGTATTACCCATGATGCTATGCCTAAAGTTTGGAAACCACCATTTAAAAGCGTTAAGATTTAAAATTACTGTACAATTAAATACAGTTAAAGTAATTTAAATTCAACGCAGATCTACCCTATTTCAAGTGAAACTGAAAACATAACAAAATATTATTTAGAAACAACTAACACAAGCAGCCCAGGAAACACTACAAATAACCAGTGTTTCATAACGTCTCTCACCCAGTCAAGTTACCTGCCAATTTCTGCTTCAAACACATTTTTTTCTTATTTTTCTAATTTTACTGACAGACAAAGAAAAAAATAATTAATGCCTAGGAGATTAAAAATTAATGGATGGTGACAAAAAAAAAAGGCTAAACGATACACTTTGTCTGTGAACAAGCTGAGCTCGGAACTCACCATCACACAAACTATTCTAACCTGATGTCAGCGCTCACATTTAGGTCGATGATAAAGCATAAGTTTATGCATGTTACATATAAGCATACATGGTGAACTTTAGAAATACCTACCTCCATTAGAATCTAATTGTGCGTAACTGTTAACATACTTTCTAATCATGTAGAGTTATCAGGTATTAACATTATACATATTTAAATTTAAGTTATTTGTGAACTTCCTTAAGTTATAAAACATGGAGAGAGAGAAAAATTTAAAGACTATACAGATTCTAAAAAATAAAAAATATATTGATATTAGGTTAATGTCTTAACAAAAAATTACAAAAACCATCAAGTATTATTCTTTTTTTTTTCTCTCTCTTTTATCCTTAAAACAGATTTTGTACAGATGACTTTAAATGTTAGAAATGGGACAAACAAATCCATATAGTCAATCAATGCAAGTTTTAAAACAAAACATCTAGCATGAATGAGACAAAAGTGCAGCAGCAAATATTATGATATTATTTTTAAAAGATGCATATTTCAACACTGCTACTTGGTTTACATGTACATCTGTATACAAAGGAAGAGTGGAACTGGAGCAAATGTCTAAATACAAAGATAATGCCCATAAAAGTATTAAAAAAAAAAAGAGATAAAAAAAATTTTTAAAATAAAAGGCCGGTTCCAAAACCTAGTGATGCAAAGCACTATTTTAAAACAGAAAGAGAAACAAAAACCAATGTTTTAAATTTCAGCAAAAAAAAAAAATGGTGTAAGTGAAAGAACCGCAAACACTGTTAAATGCACACAAAATTAACAGTCATGCCGCAGATTTAATGTGATCTCTGTCTACAGGGTGACATGTAACGAGGACATGTATTTATTTATGGAGCATAAAAAAGCGACAGAAACAATGTGGTGATTACATCTATTGAAAAGAGTAAACGGCAACCTTTTTTAAAATTGTCTATCATGCATTTAAAGTGAGACACCTTTTGTCCTAAGCCGGTGCCAACCATTACAAGCTCAGACCTGGAAAGACACACCACAATCTTAGCAGAGATCGCCACATTTGTGCCAGAAAAAAAAAAAATAATAATAATAATAATAAGACCAATATTCCAATTTGTGTTAGCAAATGCAGCTCAGAGTCAAGGAAATCAATACAAGAGGAAAAAAGCACACTCTACCTCAAAGTTTATCACCTTTTGTATCAAAATAAAAAAAAATAAAAAAAATAATTGGGAAAGATAAAAAATTTAGGTCCTATAAACATAGCTCAATAAATTATTTAGTCAAAATTCAATGATTTTTAATTTTTTTGTAATGTTCGAGCCAAATCTTTCCATGTCTAATTGTTGCATTAAGTAAAAAAAAATTTCTTATAACAATGTAAATAAAATGCTGGGGTCAAATGGAGTGCGCAATTTTGAAAGTTAAAAAAGAAACTGACAGGCGTCTAAACAGTATAAGTAAATTTTAAGTATTTTTTTCTCTACAGACTTAAAAAAAAAAAATCTGCCACAGATGAGAAAAAAAAACCCGTGACAAATATATCACCAGGTTTTCGAGTGTTTACAATCAAATATAGCTAAGCCAAACACTTGTTTACCTTGGAGAATTTAAAGGACTTGTGCCGCTTTGTTGCTGCGGGGTTCATCAACGGCAAAAATTTCTACAGTTAGCTAGCACGTTTAAAAGAGCCTATGACAAACAGAATTTTTTAATGGTAAGCCAAGAGATTATAGAACAGAAAATGTTTGTCAGCGACCATTAAAAAATTATTTATTGACAACAGCAAAATAATAATTTCATTACGTGAAAGGTGTGATCTTAGTGGGGGGGGGGGGAGAGAAAAACAGATGTTGCTGAACATGGTTTTTTTTCTGCACACTGTGCACAGTTTTTCAACTTCACCCAGCTTTTGCCTATTACCAAATTTGCACCAAGCAACACTTTCATTTAACTGTCTGGCTCAAGTTGAACCTAGAATGGCTTTTGTTTAGCAAAAAGACTTGAGTCCATATTACCAGAGATTTCTTATATAGAAATAGAAACATGCATAGTCTTATGAAAACTATCAGCAGTTTTAAATAATAAGATGTGCAAACATGCAAATCAATGTATGTCAAATTATATCATCTACACTAAGTATGCTTTTATTAATTCAGTAAAATTGTGAAGCAATTGGAGCATTGTGTTATTTTTAAAAGCATTAAGTGTTTTTCTTATCTCATGAAAACATCAATTCTAACATCACAGGAAACTTTCAATAACTGTATTTAGATTTTAGTTTAGATGGCACGTTTACCAAAGCAATGCTTAAGTTGTCAGATAACAATTTTAACCAGAACTAATTTGTCTTGTATAAAATGACCAAATTAAAAAAGACAAAGGGGAAAAAAGAATGCTTTTTTTTAAAAAGTATTATATTTTTGTTTTTAAATTTATTGCAAGTGATTTAGGTTATATTTTCTGATTTCAACCCAGTGTCTTTTTATTTTTAGCTAAAATACAGCTCAGTATTATAATGCATCAGGCCAGGACTAGGCAAATATGGATACATTTTAGAGGGGGTCGACATGCCCTTCTAAAATATTTGGTGCACCTTAGTGGCAACAGGCAGTTAATAAATCTGCTTTTAGATAAACCGCCATTCCAAAAAAATTAAGAAAAAGAGCAAACGCATTATGAAAACATGAGTCATGCCGCATTACTAGGGAAAATCTATAATACCGAAGCATCTTGTATATTTTGTATTTGTTGGGAATCTGGTCTTATTTCCATGGAGTTACGCTGAAACCTTCCTGAAAACTAAATTTGTAATGGACTATTAGAACAGGTGATTGTAATAATAATTAGTAATGTCTCTTAAAATACTAACAGAAAAATACATTAATTTTTTTTTGGTGGAATTCAATAATTTAGTTTTAAGGATGTACTTTAAGGTTTATAAAAGTGGAAACCTACTTTTAAACATTTTTAAAAAAAAAAATATTCAACCATAGAGTAAATAAAAGAAAAGCTCAAATGAGTAAAAAAATAATTTTTGTCTATGAGTTTAAGTATAACAGCCCATAATTTTAAAACATGTACCTGCAAGCTTTTTTTAAATTAAATTTTAAAATTGCTGTTCACTAAAAATATATCAAAAAGATCACACCTTTTGATAATATAGTCACACAAAAAAAAGTGTTTTAGAGGTAAACGTTTGCTGGGTGAAGTTGAACTAGCAAATAAAATTACAATAAGTAATACTGACTGTGTCAGATCAAATTCGTAAAATCAATATGGGAGAATAAGACTGCAACTCACCCCAACTTTGCTTAATAAATCCCCTACAATGTTTAAGAGCAGATATCCTGGCTGATGAAGTCAGAGAGGTGCCTGAAAGTCCATTATTGATTCCAGAAGTTGCTGGAACTGGAAGATTTCAATCATGAGTTTTGAAAAAAAATGTCATGACATAATCAACAAATATTTCAAACATTGTGAAATATAACCAACTTCTCTACAGTGACAGCCAAAAGTGAATTTTTTTGTCTAGCAAATATTTAAAGATATTATTTTTGGAAATTCCCAGTATCTCTGATGTAATTA
>JAGDYQ010000019.1:4986345-5036164 GCA_021962125.1 Bulinus truncatus
GTCGAGAGGGATATATTTTGGTTTTGGTACTAGGCAGTCATGATTTTTATCTCGTGCTAGTTAGTTGTAAATTGGATTCTGAGCTATGAAGTGGTATTGTTAATTAATAGTCTTTTAATCACCTTCAAAGAAGGTTAATTTACATTTGAAGTAGTAATCTAAAGAAATACAATTAGTGTCTTAATTTTAATGTTTTGTTTGTAATATATAAAAATGATGAATCAGCAATCAGCCTTGTTTACTTATTGAGACGAATGTGAAGAAGTAGTATAAGATCGGCCTTGTTCATTCATTGAGCTACCATAATGCCTCCAACTCTGTACCAATGCAAACATAAACATACAACCTTAACAGTGTTGATTTAAGAAAAGAAACTATTAAATGATTAAATAAGGTCGCTTTAATTATGCATTTTATCTTTGAGCAGATTTGATTTGCCCGCAGCTGTTAAACCTAACAATCCGATGTGTCCATCTGAGCTACTTTCAACACCATCACCTAACTAAAGATAAGGAAATATTTCGAAAATAAATTAAAAAGATTTTTTTTTCCTAATTTTTAGTTTCGAAATCGAAATAAAAATCATTATATAGAAATAACATAAATGTATTGATGTTTACTTCACAATATATACTAGCGAACGTATGTAGATTTGCACATGAATGTATTTTTGAATGTACTGTACGCAGTCTAACTTTCTGTTAGCAACAGGAGCATCTGAATTATGTTATTCCTATCACATATATACATTTCGTTTCATTTCAGCCAAATTAGGTCGGCCATTCTCTATGTTCATTTCACTGCGCGCTATAGATAATTTAGCTGGAAGGAGTTTTTTTTTTTTAATTTATGTTAAACAATTTTATGTTAAAGAATTTTAAACACACAAAAAGTACATTCGAAAATAGATGTTTTGTTTAGGGAAAAAAAAGGTATAGTAAATTCAAATGGTAGCGTATTTGTCTAACTCTAAAGCACAATCCTGAGCCTTTTCCAAATGAGCACTCCAGTGCTATGAATGAGCATTCGTTAAGCGCCTCCATCCAAAAATATAAGAGCGCCTTCACACACACACACACATACACACTCATACATGCATACAAACACACATAAAAACATTCCAACGCCACGTCAATATAAACAGCTGAAACATTCCAACGCCTCGTCAATAAACACAGCTCAATCATTCCAACTCCTCTTCAATAAACACAGTTAAAACATTCCAATGCCTCGTCAATAAACACAGCTAAAACATTCCAACGCTTTGTCAATAAACACAGTTAAAACATTCCAATGCCTCGTCAATAAACACAGCTTAATCATTCCAACGCCTCGTCAATAAACACAGTTAAAACATTCCAACGCCTTGTCAATAAACACAATTAAAACATTCCAACGCATCGTCAATAAAAACAGCTAAAACATTCCAACGCCTCGCCAATAAACACAGCTAAAACATTCCAACGCCTTGTCAATAAACACAGTTAAAACATTCCAATGCCTCGTCAATAAACACAGCCTAATCATTCTAACGCCTCGTCAATAAACACAGTTTAAACATTCCCTCTCCATCTCTTGGACCAATAATATGACTGGCCTCGTCAATAAACACAGCTGAAACATTCCAACACGCCAATACACAGCTAAAACATTCCAAGGCATCGTCAAGGGAAACAAACTCAACTAATACCATGATCTAACTTATACAAAGTTAACGAAATGATATATGATATAGAGATGAGAGAGAAATGAGCAGGAAACAATGATTGGCTTGATGAGAGGCCAAGGTAGCATACAATTTCGTAAGTTATACATCACACTTATAACACATTACCAATTGTTTGCTGACAATATCCGACCACTGATAAATGGGGAGCGTAGTAACAAACGACAAAACAACATAGATATATCTCATTTTCAAAAAAATAAATAAAGACGCTACAGTCTAATGACATACTTTCTGTCTAAAGTCTGTTTGCTGTAGATCTAATACTGTTTCTTGTGTTAAAATATCAATCACCTCTTGACGGCATCTCGGATACGACAAACGCTAAAAAAAAAACTATTCCCATATCATAAAATAAATAGACTAATATAACTACACTGACCTTTAAATGGTAATTTCATAGATAAACTATGGTACATCGCTGTGCACAAGTTTTATTATGATCAATCGCTGTGCAAAATGTTTTACTATGGTACATCGCTGCCCAAATGGTTTACCGGGGGGGGGGGGGGTCTAGCTAGCAAACGAAATTGAATGGGTTTGGTGCTAAGACATTTACGGTGGGGGTGGGGGGGGGTGTGGGGGGGTGTGGTAATTGGTTATAAAGGATTGTTCTGTACTTCTAGTAGTCCTTGACCAGCGGCAGCGAATATGTTTAACAGGAAATGTCATTTTTTTTATTGTTGTGCTCTAATTAGTACTTATCTCTTTCCACTGCCATATATAATACTTACAAAATGATCAAGACTGAGATAAGTGTTACATATTATTATATTATATATCTATTCAACAATATACACACATGAAGCAACACATCATGTTTTGAAAGTCTTAGCGAGCATCTTTGGTGTGTCGTGCCATGTAACAGATGCATCTTTCCAATACTTTAAATGAAGATGAAACAATGACAAAGATTTGATATGGATTTCGAATGATTTTTGTCGAAATTGGTTAGTTTGAATGGCTCAGTCCTTACTGTCGAATTTCGCCCTGACCATGGGCTTAAAAAAAACCAAACAAAACAGAACAAAGAGAGATGAAATATCTATTTTGTTGACATGTTGAGGTAGCGAGCGGATCTGCATGCTGTGGGCTATGGGTCCCACCCCCTGCGAGTCCCAGTTACTTATTCATGTCTCTACCGTGGTCCCTCCACGGCCATTGCACTATCTGTTATAGTGGGAATGAAAGAAGGGCATTTTGCACAAAACCTCCAATATGTAGAGATCCTGCAACATGTTTAAAATTATAAAACATTGACATTGCACTTAAACTGTTATAAATGTGAACTTTTTTTCATAAACCCTGACCGACTTGTAAAAATGTTTGCAATTCAATCCATTATATATGGTTTACACACTAATGTGTTTAAAATTGGATTTTTTTTTGGGTGCAATTTTACCGATCGCCTGCATGGGAATAATTTGCGATTCAGTTATTGTTGTACACAATACAGAAAATGTACTTTGTGGAGCTCTTATATCATATAAATACATCTTTAAAATTTTCTGAAGGGATTCTGATGTTTATAATTATCACGTTTATATATTCACAGCATATGCCGTCCATAGCTCACCGTCAAAATTTGGTTCCTAAACATCTCACTGAGACGTTGAACACAACTCTACAGTATATAGTTAAAACGGGCAGCGCAATCATAAGCTTGTCGTTATGAGAAATATAGCTTTGACAATTTTGTTATGAATATGATGATGAAAATGATCACTTGTTGCTTCATATTGTAGTCAATTGGCTGATGAATGAAAAGGCAACTGGTCGAATCGTTTTTATAGTTTCAGCGCTACAGCTTTTAGAAAGTGATGACATAGCTCTAAATATATATTGAACTAATTTAATAAACTCAATAAACATTTATTAATAATTAGAAAAAGTGTTGCTTTTTTGATTTTATAAAAATACTTCTTATGTGTAAACCAATTTTGGAAGAAGCGAATTCAGCCAGCTTCCAAATTTATAAACGAGAAAAAATCAAAATGAAGATGTCAACACTTATTGACATTATCATGAAGATGTCAACACTTAATGACATTATCAAGAAGATGTCAACACTTAATGACATTATCAAGAAGATGTCAACACTTATTGACATTATCATGAAGATGTCAACACTTATTGACATTATCATGAAGATGTCAACACTTATTGACAACACCATGAAGATGTCAACACTTTAAACACTAAGTACATCGTCAAGCTTTGTATTATTCTGACATTAAATATATATATATATATATATATATATATAAAGTGTCGTGGTAGTTATTAAGCTGGTGGTTTATGTTGTTGGTATGGAGGCGATAATGTAATGTCAGTGTTGACCTTCCACTCTTTTCTCATTCACAAAAAAATCCCAATTGCAGATTTATAATTTATTTTACATAATCACAATAAAATATCGATTTAAAAATCAAACATAAAAAAAAACTTCATCTTTAAATATCACAATTTATGTCCTTGCCGAAAAATATACAAGGGAATAAAAGATGTCAATCGATTAGACCAATAACAATTTTCTCAAAATGGTTACATTATGGTCTTATCAAACAGTAAAACAACAATAACAACAACAGCCATACATCCGACCAGTACGAAGATGGATAATAATAAATGCCCCACGTTTGAGCCCAGTGAGGCCTTTTGGGATTTTTTTCAGGTCCTGGTGAAATTCCCCCAAGTCAACAACCAGCTTATAATGGGTATCTAACTAAGTAAAGGCGGCTGGGCGTTGTGCTAATAACACACAATCCCTTTATATGCCGAGGTTTTTGAAAAAGATGAATTCTAAACTTCATCTGTCCCTATGAGCCTTTATAGCTTAAGGGAACCATACTTAATCACATATAGAAATTAAAGTTTTTTTTTTTTCGGTGGGCTTGTAGGTTAAGCCCATATCCTCTCTTAGGCTTTACAAAGGAATGAACCCTTACCCGTTGCACGTGAGTCGAATTCACTATCGACTTTGTTGAGTATTTTCAAAAGGCAGTCATTTTCAAAAGACACATGTTTTTAAAAGTTTTGTATTTTCAAAAGACACATATATATTTTTAAAAGTTTGGTCTTTTCAAAAGAGACATATTTTTAAAAGTTTGGTAATTTCAAAAGACACATATTTTAAAAAGTTTGGTATTTTCAAAAGACACATGTTTTTTAAAAGTTTGGTATTTTCAAAAGACATATTTTTAAAAGTTTGGACACATGTTTTTTTAAAGTTTGGTATTTTCAAAAGTCACATGTTTTTAAAAGTTTGGTATTTTCAAAAGACACATGTTTTTAAAAGTTTGGTATTTTCAAAAGACATACATTTTTAAACATTTTGAATACATTAAAATAATGTGTAGACTGCTTTGCTATTTTGTTGATAATAAAAATAAAAATTCGGAAACTATGTTAAAAAAACGCAATGTGTTGATGAACAATGGCTACTGTGTTTCTCTGGATTACCAGAAAAAGAATGATTGATGTTTCCATTCAGAACAGTTTTAATGGCTATTGTCCTTTGGGTGTAGATGCTATTCAATCGTATACACTCCAAGTATCGTAGTCGCAAACTGTGTACAAATCTAATTGGTTGCTGTGTACGAATATCACGTCTACATGCTGTCATCCAGAATTCTGTATTTTGAAGGTAATTTGTCAATTCTTTTTTTTTATGTTCATAGTATTGAAAAAGGAAACAAATAAAATGTTGAGTTTTTAAAAAGTTTTAAATATAATTTCCAATATTTTTTTTACAATTTTTAGAGACAAATATTTCACAATATTTACAAAGCTTAGTTGTAGGGAGTGTGCTAAAGTTTGTATTATAATAAGTAAAATTGTGGGCTTGAAAAAACTGTTAATTACAAAGACAGACATAAATATATTTTGTTTAATGGTACAAATGATTTGTTTTTACAAACTTAATGAGGAAGATAACGTTTGAAGTGTGTACACAAAAATAAAATAAACAAAAACAAACGAAAAACAAATAAAGAAAACGAAACAGTACTAACTAATTTCATTGGTCAATCCGCAAAAATCTTAAACCATAATCCGGCTACTTTATTTATAATTCAGTGGTCAACATCTTAAACCATGGTCAGACTACTTTATTTATAATTCAGAGGTCAACATCTTAAAACATGGTCAGGCTACTTTATTTATATTTCAGTAGTCAACATCTTAAACCATAGTCCAGCTACTTTATTTATAATTCAGTTGTCAACAGTTTAAACCATGGTCGGCTACTTTATTTATATTTCAGAGGTCAAGATGAAAGTCCTTTACTTCTTCTGTATTTCAATGCTCTTGGTCTTATTCAAGTCCACAATTTTGAAAGCACATTGTGAGTATTTCTAGCGATTGGCAATTTACTTAATTTGGGTTTTTTCTCTAGCTATTCAATTATTACCGTAAGAAAAAAATCACACTTTGGCACTAAAATATATTTTTTGGGAACATATTTAAGTCGTGTATTCATTTGTTTTCCAGACTTGACAATGGAATGAGTCAACAAAACATTATCGCTTTCACAAACTAGCTTTAGTTTCTATGTCAACTTACAAATTTTGTAGACTTAATATACTCCTTACGATAGACGTGTGAGTAAAGTCCCTGTATGGATGAGATGAAATCTCTTAGATTCTATAAACCACTAAATGGGACGGTTTTTTATGGGGGCCCTTCTTTCACCCCCCCCCAAAGACGATAGTGCGATGGCCATGGATGCACAATGCTATTAGATATAGCGGGGACTTAAACCATGACCTGAAATATCCATTGGTCCTCACCGGAGATAAAAAAAACCAGGGACCTTCAGGTCGACTGTCGGGCGCTTTACGATCATCCGTCCACCCTTTACGATCGTCGTGGCATCAGGGATTTATTATTAATGGTAGCTACAGCTGGCCCTGACAAACTCCCACCTCCTAACCCGCCTCCTTAATTTATGTTACACCGATACACTACAAGAAAGAGATTTCCATCTACATTGGGTCATGTAATTCATTTGCAAATAACATCTGTGACCGACCCCCCCCCATTACATTCTTAGTGATACTTTCTGGAAATTCATCTAACCCTCCCAGCCCACCCCCCAACTAATCTATATAAATAATAGCGGTCTGACGTTTGCGTTATATCGAAAGTAGAAATTAGCAATTCAAAATGGCGTCTTGCCGGAGCCTCAATTCGATACATGTTTTTTTTTTCTAAGATATACTGTTTCGAATAGTTTCTGGGGCTTTTAAACATGAAACCTAAAGACTTAAATGTAAAATAATTCCATTTAAATATTTTTTTTTGCTTTCCACAAAATAATGCATCTTTAAGTTGTAATAAAAAAAAACATGAAAAAAATCGGATCTGTCCTAAACCAAAAATAACCTATGAATCCACTCAAAGGGAATGTAACTCTATGCAAATGTTTTGCAGTGTACAGCTAATATTCAAATATTTTCGTCCCACCCTGCGATAAATTCACCTTTAGTGAGTGAGCAATTCCAGTTCCCTTCGATATATCTAGTTTTATAAAACTTATCTACAACCAACCAATTTTTTTCTCGGTCTACCAGGTACACTGGACTTAGCGTTAATTTACAAAACAGAAAGTTCATTGTCTTCCCTTTTTTTCCCTATTACAAATCAGTGGTCATCAATGGCTTGTATGTCATGTCGCTTGACTGACCCATGACGCAATGTCACGACCCCTCACCCCTCCCCATCTCTGTCTTACAGAACGATCTTGTATGTTTTAAATTTCTTAGGTAATACGTTGGTTCGTAACTTTTAGATTATCTTCTTCATCATACCCTCAAACGATGTTGTCAAATGGACACATCAACAGACGAATTTCCCCCGTAATTGCCTATCCTGAGTGTCTGTCTTTAATTAATCTAATAATAGCAATCAGGAATTTGTTAGCCCTAGGCGCTAATTAATTAATTATAACTAATTTTATATTATATAATTGTAAATTAATTTTTTTTTCAGTTTTGTAGGGCCTATTTTTTTTATGCCTAGGCCTTAATCGGGCATTAATAGCCCTGTCTTACGTGGCCTAAAAGAGAATTTGATTCTTCACCAAGAACAGATTGTTGTCTTGGAGTATGAGAGTGTTTGATGCTAGTGGTCTGATGAGAATATTTATATGTTACTGCTCACGCTCAGTCTCCGCCAATAAAGTCAAACTAACCCGGTCCTTTTGCTTATATAACAAGTTTATTAAATGCAGATATTGACGCCAGCTCTCTAATACACCACATTACACTACTTCAGATTACGTCCCGCTCGTTCGCCCTCTCTTCCTCTCTCTCTGATTGTCTCACCAAATCGTACAACTTACATACTGTGAACGATTGGCTTGTCATTGGTTATTTATTAGCCATAACTATTGCTGGCCCCACGTAACTATATCCTCTGGACAATCCATGTGACGGATCTGGGAAATGGGAAAGAGATTGACAACTAGTTAAAACATTTTCCCCCGTGCAATTTACACCGTAACGGCCTTTCTAAATAAATCTTACCTCCCCTACAATTTACAGACACTGATGGGAGTGCGGTAACGCGCTCGACTGTCGACCTGAAGGTACCTGGTTCGATCTCCAGAGAGGACCAAGGACAATTTTCAGGTCTTGGCTCAAGTTCCCGATATATCTCCCGTGGTACCTCCATGGTGCCTCCATGGTCATTGCACTATCGGCTATGGTGGGGATGAAAGAAGGGCACCGTAAAAACCGTCCCATTAGTGGTTTATAGGATCTAAGAGATTTCATCTCATCCTTACAGGGACTTCACACACACACAATTTGCAGACGAGTCTATTGAAACTAAACCTGCAACCCCACGTTTCAAGGTG
This sequence comes from Bulinus truncatus, assembly GCA_021962125.1. NCBI lineage: Eukaryota > Metazoa > Mollusca > Gastropoda > Planorbidae > Bulinus > Bulinus truncatus. The sequence goes on from JAGDYQ010000019.1 coordinate 4,994,931, forward strand.
CTTCTTCTACATGCATGTGTTTCCCCTGAGTCGCAGTGCTCATTCATTGCTCTCTATATATCAAATCCCCCTCCCAGTAATCTCACACAGTCGCTGATCACTTGAATGATTTCATTACCTGGTCACCATGACACGCCCCGTCTCTAGCTGACCGCTCAGCTGACCGTTGAGCTGACCGTTTTTTTTGTAAAAAAAAAAAACAACAACCTACTTCGTAACACCCTGATCATTCTTTTACAATTCCGAACCAACAATTCCGCAGGCACTCTATTTCTACAGTTCCTTGAAGAATGTGTGTCGGCAGGCTATGCCTTCTCACATGTCCATGCCATCTTACCTCACTTGATTGTTGATATAATTGTCTCATGAGAGCTCGCAGTTGAGGACATTCTTTGCGACAAACTCATTGGTATTGCGTTCTAGGTATGAGATACGAAGGATTTTCGTTATGCATTTATTTCAAATGTCTGCAACCTGCTTGCTATGGCTGCTAGAAGTGTCCATGCCTCGCAGCAATACAGGGTAACGGTTTTTACCAGGGCTCTGTAATGTCTGGACTTCGTGGGTAGGTCAATTCATTTTACTGGTCCAGATTCTGTTTGATTTAGACCTTGTTGTCATCGCTGACCAAATCCTGGCCAGAGTTTCCGCTTCGCAGTTTACATCTTTGTAGTATATTCTCGAGTAACCCAACAATGAGATTAGAATCTCTTGAAATTTAAATTGTACTGTTGTCTTATAAATAGAGATTCGATAATATGTACTTTATATATAAATCAACATCATATATATGTGGAATTATTTGGCGAACCACTTACTTTGTATCATAGTACATAACTTAATGTTTGTATAAATAGAACATTACTGTGATACTTACAACATGCATGTATGTACAACATATAATTCTATACTATGCATATGTTTTTTTTTGTATGTAATAATTCATTATCTTGTTTTATTAATATTTTAAAAGAAAATTAACAAATGTAAAAAAATAATCATCTGTCACCAAAATTATGGAATATACAAGATTCGACGAATAAGGTCAAGTAGATTATTGAAGGGTTTCGGAACGCGATGAACATAATTTCAAAGAGCTATACATTATTATTTTTATGATTTTATTATAATCAGATAAACAAATGTGTCATATTTTTTCCACATCAAAAAAAGTTGAATTGCAAAAGATCTTTGCTCAAGTACTGGTTGGTGAATACACTATCAAGAATGGTGGTTTGCATAATAATATTAATCGAATTGTAATCAAGCAGAGAAATTTCCCAGAAGTACCCTTTGGAGATGTAAGCTACCCTTGTATTTTTAAAATTTGAATTGTTACTTTTTCTTTCCATATTTTTTAATTCATTATCCTAAAACTAAGTCGGTGGACGCTATACGTAACAAACATAGTGAGCGCAAAGTTATGTCTACATTGTAAACAAAAAAATGAGTTTTTTTTTACTCTATTGAGACAGTTATGTACTCTATTGAGAAAGTTAATTACTCTATCGAAACAGCTATTTACTCTATTAAGAAAGTTATTTACTCTATTAAGAAAGTTATTTACTCTATTGAGACAGTTATTAACTTTATTGAGAAAGTTATTTACTCTATTGAGACAGTTATTTACTCTATTGGGACAGTTATTTACTCTATTGAGACAGTTATTTACTCTATTAAGAAAGTTATTTACTCTATTGAGACAGCTATTACTCTATTGAGACAGCTATTTACTCTATTGAAAAAATTTAAAGGAATGAATTTCAAAGCACTCTTTTACTTATTGTGTGCAATAAACATCGAGGCGTCAAAAAGGGTTCATGTGTATCTCTGGCGTCTATCAAACTGTAGTTTGTATCCCATACCATGTTTAGGGAGCTCACCATCGCATATTTACACTCACACATTTATTCCAAGTACTCCAAAATTCACCCATACACACCCGCTAATTGACAACACCTACTTCACTCCCACACACCCACACATTCAATCCCACACACCAACACATTCACTCCTACAAACCCACACATTAACTCTCACAAAGCCACACATTCACAATCACACAGCCACATATTCACTCCTACAAACCCACACATTCACTCCCACACACTCACACATTCACTCACACACCCACTCATTCACTCTCACACAGCCACAAATTCACTCCCATACACCCAGACATTCTGTCACCAACACCCACACATCACTCCTACACCCCCCCTCATTCACTCCCATACACCCACACACTCACTCTCACACAGTCACACATTCACTCCTACAACCTCACACATTCACTCCCACACACTCACACATTCACTCCCACATACCCACACATTCGATCCCACACACCCACTACTTGACAACCAATACTTCACTCCTACACACCCACACATTCACTCTCACACAGCCACAAATTCACTCCCATACACCCACACATTCTCTCACCAACACCCACACATCACTCCTACACACCACCTCATTCACTCCCATACACCCACACATTCACTCCCACACACCCACACATTAGCTCTCATGCAGCCACACACTCACTCTCACACAACCACACATTCACTCCTACACACCCACACATTCACTCCCCACACACCCACACACCCACACATTCACACCCACACATTCAGTCCCACACACCCACACATTCAGTCCCACACACCCACACATTCACTCCACACACACCCACACATTCACTCCCCACACACCCACACATTCACAACCACACATTCAGTCCCACACACCCACACATTCAGTCCTACACACCCACATATTCACACCCACACAATCAGTCCAACACACCCACACATTCAGTCCCACACACCCACACATTCAGTCCCCAACACCCACACATTCACACCCACACATTCACCTCCACACACCCACACATTCAGTCCCACACACCCACACATTCAGTCCCACACACCCACACATTCAGTCCCCCCCACACACACATTCAGTCCAACACACCCACACATTCAGTCCCACACACCCTCACATTAAGTCTCACACGCCCACAAATTCAGTCACACACACCCACACATTCAGTCCCACACACCCACACATTCAGTCCCACACACCCGCATATTCAGTCCCACACACACACACATTCAGTCCCACACAACCACACATTCAGTCCCACACACTCACACATTCAGTCCCACACACCCACACATTCAGTCCCACACACCAACACATTCACACCCACACATTCAGTCCCACACACACACATTCAGTCCCACACACCCACACATTCAGTCCCACACACCCACACATTCACGCCCACACACCCACACATTCACACCCACACACACACAATCAGTCCCACACACCCACACATTCAGTCCAACACACCCACACATTCAGTCCAACACACCCACTCATTCACACCCACACACCCACACATTCACTCACACACCCACTCATTCACTCCCACACACCCACACATTCACTCCTACACACCCACACATTAGCTCTCATACAGCCACACACTCAATCTCACACAGCCACACATTCACCCCACACACACATTCAGTGCAACACACCCACAAATTCACTCCTACACACCCACACATTAGCTCTCATAAGCCACACACTCACTCTCACACAGCCACTCATTCACTCCTACACACCCACACATTCACTCCCACACACTCACACATTCACTCCCACATACCCACACATTCACTCCCACACACCCGCTAATTGACAACCACTACTTCACTCCTACACACTAACACAATCACTCTCACACAGCCACAAATTCACTCCCATACACCCACACATACTCTCACCAACACCCACACATCACTCCTACACACCCCCCTAATTCACTCCCATACACCCACACATTCACTCCTACACACCCACACATTAAATCTCATACAGCCACACACTAACTCTCACACAGCCACACATTCACTCCTACACACCCACACATTTACTCCCCCACACACCCACAAATTCACACCCACACATTCAGTCCCACACACCCACACATTCAAACCCACACATTCACACCCACACATTCAGTCCCACACACCCACACATTCTGTCCCACACACCCACAAATTCACACCCACACATTCAGTCCCACACACCCACACATTAGCACCCACTTACCCACACATTCAATCCCACACACCCACACATTCACACCCACACATTTACCCCCCACAAACCCACACATTCAGTCCCGAACACACATTTAGTCCCACACACCCACACATTCAGTCCCACACACCCACACATTCAGCCAAACACACCCACACATTCAGTCCCACACACCCACACATTCAGTCCCACACACCCACACATTCAGTCCCACACACCGACACATTCAGTCCCACACTACCAAACATTCAATCCCACACACCCACACATTCACACCCACACATTCAGTCCCACACACCCACACATTCAGTCCCACCCACCAACACATTCAATTCCACACACACACATTCAGTCCCACACACCCACACATTCACACCCACACACCCACACATTCAGTCCCACACACCCACACATTCAGTCCCACACACCCACACATTCAGTCCCACACACCCACACATTCAGTCCCACACACCAACACATTCACACCCACACATTTAGTCCCACACACCCACTTATTTAGTCCCACACACCCGAACATTCAGTCCCACACACCCACACATTCACACCCACACACACACAAATTCAGTCCCACACACCCACACATTCAGTCCCACACACCCACACATTCAGTCCAACACACCCACTCATTCAAACCCACACACCCACACATTCACTCACACACCCACTCATTCACTCCCACACACCCACACATTCACTCCTACACACCCACACATTAGCTCTCATACAGCCACACACTCACTCTCACACAGCCACACATTCACCCCACACACACATTCAGTCCAACACACCTACAAATTCACTCCTACACACCCACACATTCACTCTCACAAAGCCACACATTCACTCTCACACAGCCACACATTTACTCCTACACACCCACATATTCACTCCCACACACTCACACATTCACTCACACAACCACTCATTCACTCCCACACACCCACACATTCACACTTACACACCCACACATTAGCTCTCATAAGCCACACACTCACTCTCACTTAGCCACTCATTCACTCCTACACACCCACACATTCACTCCCACACACTCACACATTCACTCCCACATACCCACACATTTACTCCCACTCACCCGCTAATTGACAACCACTACTTCACTCCTACACACTAACACAATCACTCTCACACAGCCACAAATTCACCCCACACACACATTCAGTCCCACACACCCACACATTCACACCCACACACCAACACATTCATACCCACACATTCGTCCCCACACACCCACACATTCAGTCCCACACACCCACACATTCAGTCCCACACACCCACACTTTCAGTCCCACACACCCACTCATTCACTCCCACACACCCACACATTCACTCCTACACACCCTCACATTAGCTCTCATACAGCCACACACTCAATCTCACACAGCCACACATTCACCCCACACACACATTCAGTGCAACACACCCACAAATTCACTCCTACACACCCACACATTAGCTCTCATAAGCCACACACTCACTCTCACACAGCCACTCATTCACTCCTACACACCCACACATTCAATCCCACACACTCACACATTCACTCCCACATACCCACACATTCACTCCCACACACCCGCTAATTGACAACCACTACTTCACTCCTACACACTAACACAATCACTCTCACACAGCCACAAATTCACTCCCATACACCCACACATACTCTCACCAACACCCACACATCTCTCCTACACACCCCCTCATTCACTCCCATACACCCACACATTCACTCCTACACACCCACACATTAGCTCTCATACAGCCACACACTAACTCGCACACAGCCACACATTCACTCCTACACACCCACAAATTCACACCCACACATTCATCCCCACACATTCACACCCACACATTCAGTCCCACACACCCACACATTCTGTCCCACACACCCACACATTCACACCCACACATTCAGTCCCACACACCCACACATTCACACTCACACATTCACTCCCACACTCCCACACTTTCACCCCCACACACCAACATATTCAGTCCCACACACCCACACATTCAGTCCCACACACCACACACAGTCCCACACACCCACACATTCAGTCCCACACACCCACACATTCAGTCCCACACACCCACACATTCAGTCCCACACACCCACACATTCAGTCCCACACACCCACACATTCAGTCCCACACACCCACACATTCACACCCACACATTCAGTTCCGCACACCAACACATTCAGTCCCACCCACCAACACATTCAGTTCCACACACCCACACATTCAGTCCCACACACCCACACATTCACACCCACACACCCACACATTCAGTCCCACACACCCACACATTCAGTCCCACACACCCACACATTCAGTCCCACACACCCACACATTCAGTCCCACACACCTACACATTCACACCCACACATTCAGTCCCACACACCCACTTATTTAGTCCCACACACCCACACATTCAGTCCCACACACCCACACATTCACACCCACACACCCACATATTCAGTCCCACACACCCACACATTCAGTCCCACACACCCACACATTCAGTCCAACACACCCACACATTCAATCCCACACACCCACACATTCACTCACACACCCACTCATTCACTCCTACACACCCACACATTAGCTCTCATACAGCCACACACTCACTCTCACACAGCCACACATTCACCCCACACACACATTCAGTCCAACACACCTACAAATTCACTCCTACACACCCACACATTCACTCTCACAAAGCCACACATTCACTCTCACACAGCCACACATTTACTCCTACACACCCACACATTCACTCCCACACACTCACACATTCACTCACACATTCACTCATTCACTCTCACACACCCACACATTCACACCTACACACCCACACATTAGCTCTCATAAGCCACACACTCACTCTCACTTAGCCACTCATTCACTCCTACACACCCACACATTCACTCCCACACACTCACACATTCACTCCCACATACCCACACATTTACTCCCACTCACCCGCTAATTGACAACCACTACTTCACTCCTACACACTAACACAATCACTCTCACACAGCCACAAATTCACCCCACACACACATTCAGTCCCACACACCCACTCATTCACACCCACTCACCAACACATTCAGTCCCACACACCCACACATTAAGTCCCACACACCCACACATTCAGTCCCACACACCCACACATTCAGTCCAACAGACCCACACATTCAGTCCCACATACCCACACATTCAGTCCCAAACACCCACACATTCAGTCCCACACACCGACACATTCAGTCCCAGACACCCACAAATTCACTCCCATACACCCACACATTCTCTCACCAACACCCACACATCTCTCCTACACACCCCCTAATTCACTCCCATACACCCACACATTCAGTCCCACACACCCACACATTAGCACCCACTTACCCACACATTCAATCCCACACACCCACACATTCACACCCACACATTTACCCCCCACAAACCCACACATTCAGTCCCACACACATTCAGTCCCACACACCCACACATTCAGTCCCACACACCCACACATTCAGTCAACACACCCACACATTCAGTCCCACACACCCACACATTCAGTCCCACACACCCACACATTCAGTCCCACACACCCACACATTCAGTCCCACACATCCACACATTCAATCATTTACACCCACACATTCAGTCCCACACACCCACACATTCTGTCCCACACACCCACACATTCACAACCACACATTCAGTCCCACACACCCACACATTCACACCCACACATTCAGTCCCACACACCCACACATTCAGTCCCACACACCCACACATTCACACCCACACATTCAGTCCCACAACCCACACATTCATTCCCACACACCCACACATTTAGTCCCACACACCCACTTATTTAGTCCCACACACCCGAACATTCAGTCCCACACACCCACACATTCACACCCACACACACACAAATTCAGTCCCACACACCCACACATTCAGTCCCACACACCCACACATTCAGTCCAACACACCCACTCATTCAACCCCACACCCACACATTCACTCCACACCCACTCATTCACTCCCACACACCCACACATTCACTCCTACACACCCACACATTAGCTCTCATACAGCCACACACTCACTCTCACACAGCCACACATTCACCCCATACACACATTCAGTCCAACACACCTACAAATTCACTCCTACACACCCACACATTCACTCTCACAAAGCCACACATTCACTCTCACACAGCCACACATTTACTCCTACACACCCACATATTCACTCCCACACACTCACACATTCACTCACACAACCACTCATTCACTCCCACACACCCACACATTCACACTTACACACCCACACATTAGCTCTCATACAGCCACACTCACTCTCACACAGCCACACATTAACTCCTACACACCCACACATTCACTCCCACACACCCACACATTCACTCCCACATACCCACACATTTACTCCCACTCACCCGCTAATTGACAACCACTACTTCACTCCTACACACTAACACAATCACTCTCACACAGCCACAAATTCACCCCACACACACATTCAGTCCCACACACCCACACATTCACACCCACACACCCACACATTCAGTCCCACACACCCACACATTCAGTCCCACACACCCACACATTCAGTCCCACACACCCACACATTCAGTCCAACAGACCCACACATTCAGTCCCACATACCCACACATTCAGTCCCACACACCCACACATTCAGTCCCACACACCGACACATTCAGTCCCACACACCCACAATATCACTCCCACACACACACACATTCTACCAACACCCACACATAACTCCTACACACCCCCTCATTAACTCCCATACACCCACACATTCACCAACACTTCCACACATTCAGTCCCTACACACCCCCATTCAGTCCCACACACCCACATATTAGCTCTCATGCAGCCACACACTCACTCTCACACAGCCACACATTCACTCCTACACACCCACACATTCACACCCACACATTCACACCCACACATTCAGTCCCACACACCCACACATTTAGTCCCACACACCCACACATTCACACCCACACATTCAGTCCCACACACCCACACATTCAGTCCCACACACCCACATATTCACACCCACACATTCAGTCCCACACACCCACACATTCAGTCCCACACACCCAAACATTCAGTCCAACACACCCACACATTCAGTTCCACACACCCTCACAATCAGTCCCACACACCCACACATTCAGTCCCCCCCACACACACATTCAGTCCCACACACCCACATATTAACACCCACACATTCACTCCCCACACACCCACACATTCAGTCCCACACACCCACACATTCAGTCCCACACACCCACACTTTCACACCCACATACTCAGTCCCACACACCCACACATTCAGTCCCACACGACCATACATTCAGTCCCCCACAACCACACATTCATACCCACACATTCGTCCCCACACACCCACACATTCAGTCCCACACACCCACACATTCAGTCCCACACACCCACACTTTCAGTCCCACACACCCACTCATTCACTCCCACACACCCACACATTCACTCCTACACACCCTCACATTAGCTCTCATACAGCCACACACTCAATCTCACACAGCCACACATTCACCCCACACACACATTCAGTGCAACACACCCACAAATTCACTCCTACACACCCACACATTAGCTCTCATAAGCCACACACTCACTCTCACACAGCCACTCATTCACTCCTACACACCCACACATTCAATCCCACACACTCACACATTCACTCCCACATACCCACACATTCACTCCCACACACCCGCTAATTGACAACCACTACTTCACTCCTACACACTAACACAATCACTCTCACACAGCCACAAATTCACTCCCATACACCCACACATACTCTCACCAACACCCACACATCTCTCCTACACACCCCCTCATTCACTCCCATACACCCACACATTCACTCCTACACACCCACAAATTAAATCTCATACAGCCACACACTAACTCTCACACAGCCACACATTCACTCCTACACACCCACACATTCACTCCCCCACACACCCACAAATTCACACCCACACATTCAGTCCCACACACCCACACATTCAAACCCACACATTCACACCCACACATTCAGTCCCACACACCCACACATTCTGTCCCACACACCCACACATTCACACCCACACATTCAGTCCCACACACCCACACATTAGCACCCACTTACCCACACATTCAATCCCACACACCCACACATTCACACCCACACATTTACTCCCCAAAAACCCACACATTCAGTCCCGAACACACATTCAGTCCCACACACCCACACATTCAGTCCCACACACCCACACATTCAGCCAAACACACCCACACATTCAGTCCCACACACCCACACATTCAGTCCCACACACCCACACATTCAGTCCCACACACCGACACATTCAGTCCCACACTACCAAACATTCAATCCCACACACCCACACATTCACACCCACACATTCAGTCCCACACACCCACACATTCAGTCCCACCCACCAACACATTCAATTCCACACACACACATTCAGTCCCACACACCCACACATTCACACCCACACACCCACACATTCAGTCCCACACACCCACACATTCAGTCCCACACACCCACACATTCAGTCCCACACACCCACACATTCAGTCCCACACACCAACACATTCACACCCACACATTCAGTCCCACACACCCACTTATTTAGTCCCACACACCCGAACATTCAGTCCCACACACCCACACATTCACACCCACACACACACAAATTCAGTCCCACACACCCACACATTCAGTCCCACACACCCACACATTCAGTCCAACACACCCACTCATTCAAACCCACACACCCACACATTCACTCACACACCCACTCATTCACTCCTACACACCCACACATTAGCTCTCATACAGCCACACACTCACTCTCACACAGCCACACATTCACCCCACACACACATTCACTCCAACACACCTACAAATTCACTCCTACACACCCACACATTCACTCTCACAAAGCCACACATTCACTCTCACACAGCCACACATTTACTCCTACACTCCCACATATTCACTCCCACACACTCACACATTCACTCACACAACCACTCATTCACTCCCACACACCCACAAATTCACACTTACACACCCACACATTAGCTCTCATAAGCCACACACTCACTCTCACTTAGCCACTCATTCACTCCTACACACCCACACATTCACTCCCACACACTCACACATTCACTCCCACATACCCACACATTTACTCCCACTCACCCGCTAATTGACAACCACTACTTCACTCCTACACACTAACACAATCACTCTCACACAGCCACAAATTCACCCCACACACACATTCAGTCCCACACACCCACTCATTCACACCCACTCACCAACACATTCAGTCCCACACACCCACACATTATGTCCCACACACCCACACATTCAGTCCCACACACCCACACATTCAGTCCAACAGACCCACACATTCAGTCCCACATACCCACACATTCAGTCCCAAACACCCACACATTCAGTCCCACACACCGACACATTCAGTCCCAGACACCCACAAATTCACTCCCATACACCCACACATTCTCTCACCAACACCCACACATAACTCCTACACACCCCCTCATTCACTCCCATACACCCACACATTCTCTCACCAACACCCACACATCTCTCCTACACACCCCCTAATTCACTCCCATACACCCACACATTCACTCCTACACACCCACATATTAGCTCTCATGCAGCCACACACTCACTCTCACACAACCACACATTCACTCCTACACACCGACACATTCACTACCCACACACCCACACATTCACACCCACACATTCAGTCCCACACACCCACACCTTCAGTCCCACACACCCACACATTCACACCCACATATTCAGTCCCACACACCAACACATTCAGTCCCACACACCCACATATTCACACCCAAACATTCAGTCCCACACACCCACACTTTCAGTCACACACCCACACATTCAGTTCCACACACCCTCACAATCAGTCCCACACACCCACACATTCAGTCCCCCCACACACACATTCAGTCCCACACACCCACATATTCACACCCACACATTCACTCCCCACACACCCACACATTCACACCCACACATTCAGTCCCACACACCCACACATTCAGTCCCACACACCCACATATTCACACCCACATATTCAGTCCCACACACCCACACATTCAGTCCCACACGACCATACATTCAGTCCCCCACACCCACACATTCATACCCACACATTCGTCCCCACACACCCACACATTCAGTCCCACACACCCACACATTCAGTCCCACACACCCACACTTTCAGTCCCACACACCCAAACATTCAGTCCAACACACCCACACATTCAGTTCCACACACCCTAACAATCAGTCCCACACACCCACAAATTCAGTCCCTCCCACACACACATTCAGTCCCACAAATTCACACCCACACATTCACTCACCACACACCCACACATTCACACCCACACATTTAGTCCCACACACCCACACATTCAGTCCCACACACCCACACATTCACACCCACATATTCAGTCCCACACACCAACACATTCAGTCCCACACACCCACATATTCACACCCACACATTCAGTCCCACACACCCACACTATCAGTCCCACACACACAAACATTCAGTCCAACATACCAACACATTCAGTTCCACACACCCTCACAATCAGTCCCACACACCCACACATTCAGTCCCCCCCACACACACATTCAGTCCCACACACCCACACATTCACACCCACACATTCAGTCCCACACACCCACACATTCAGTCCCACACACCAACACATTCACACCCACATATTCAGTCCCACACACCCACACATTCAGTCCCACACGACCATACATTCAGTCCCCCACACCCACACATTCATACCCACACATTCGTCCCCACACACCCACACATTCAGTCCCACACACCCACACATTCAGTCCCACACACCCACACATTCAGTCCCACACACCTAAACTTTCAGTCCCACACACCCACACATTCAGTCCAACACACCCACAAATTCAGTCCCACACACCCTCACAATCAATCCCACACACCCACACATTCAGTCTCACAGCCCACACATTCAGTACCACACACCAACACATTCAGTCCCACACACCCACACATTCAGTCCCACACACCTACACATTCAGTCCCACACAAACACACATTCAGTCCCACACACTCACACATTCAGTCCCACACACCCACACATTAAGTCCCACACACCCACACATTCACACCCACACATTCAAACCCACAAAACCACACATTCAGTCCCACAAACCCACACATTCACACCCAAACACCCACACATTCAAACCCACAAAACCACACATTCAGTCCCACACACCCACACATTCAGTCCAACACACACACTCATTCACACCCACACACCCACACATTAACTCACACACCCACTCATTCACTCCCACACACCCACACATTCACTCCTACACACCCACACATTAGCTCTCATACAGCCACACACTCATTCTCACACACCCACACATTCACCCCCACACACACATTCAGTCCCACACACCCACACATTCACACCCACTTACCCACACATTCAATCCCACACACCCACACATTCACACCCACACATTCACCCCCCACACACCCACACATTCACCCCCACACACCCACATATTCAGTCCCGAAAACACACATTCAGTCCCACACACCCAAACATTCAGTCCCACACACCCACACATTCACTCCTACACACCCACACATTAGCTCTCATACAGCCACACACTCATTCTCACACACCAACACATTCGACCCCACACACACATTCAGTCCCAAACACCCACACATTCAGTCCCACACACCGACACATTCAGTCCCAGACACCCACAAATTCACTCCCATACACCCACACATTCTCTCACCAACACCCACACATAACTCCTACACACCCCCTCATTCACTCCCATACACCCACACATTCTCTCACCAACACCCACACATCTCTCCTACACACCCCCTAATTCACTCCCATACACCCGCACATTCACTCCCACACACCCACATATTAGCTCTCATGCAGCCACACACTCACTCTCACACAACCACACATTCACTCCTACACACCAACACATTCACTCCCCACACACCCACACATTCACACCCACACATTCAGTCCCACACACCCACACATTCAGTCCCACACACCCACACATTCACACCCACATATTCAGTCCCACACACCAACACATTCAGTCCCACACACCCACATATTCACACTCAAACATTCAGTCCCACACACCCACACTTTCAGTCCCACACACCCAAACATTCAGTCCAACACACCCACACATTCAGTTCCACACACCCTCACAATCAGTCCCACACACCCACACATTCAGTCCCCCCACACAAACATTCAGTCCCACACACCCACATATTCACACCCACACATTCACTCCCCACACACCCACACATTCACACCCACACATTCAGTCCCACACACCCACACATTCAGTCCCACACATCCACACATTCACACCTACATATTCAGTCCCACACACCCACACATTCAGTCCCACACGACCATACATTCAGTCCCCCACACCCACACATTCATACCCACACATTCGTCCCCACACACCCACACATTCAGTCCCACACACCCACACATTCAGTCCCACACACCCACACTTTCAGTCCCACACACCCAAACATTCAGTCCCACATACCCAAACATTCAGTCCCACACACCCACACATTCACTCCTACACACCCACACATTAGCTCTCATACAGCCACACACTCATTCTCACACACCAACACATTCGACCCCACACACACATTCAGTCCCAAACACCCACACTTTCAGTCCCACACACCCAAACATTCAGTCCAACACACCCACACATTCAGTCCCACACACCCACACATTCTGTCCAACAGACCCACACATTCAGTCCCACATACCCACACATTCAGTCCCACACACACACACATTCAGTCCCACATACCCAAACATTCAGTCCCACACACCCACACATTCACTCCTACACACCCACACATTAGCTCTCATACAGCCACACACTCATTCTCACACACCAACACATTCGACCCCACACACACATTCAGTCCCAAACACCCACACATTCAGTCCCACACACCGACACATTCAGTCCCAGACACCCACAAATTCACTCCCATACACCCACACATTCTCTCACCAACACCCACACATAACTCCTACACACCCCCTCATTCCCTCCCATACACCCACACATTCTCTCACCAACACCCACACATCACTCCTACACACCCACACATTCAGTTCCATACACCCACACATTCACTCCCACACACCCACATATTAGCTCTCATGCAGCCACACACTCACTCTCACACAACCACACATTCACTCCTACACACCAACACATTCACTCCCCACACACCCACACATTCACACCCACACATTCAGTCCCACACACCCACACATTCAGTCCCACACACCCACACATTCACACCCACATATTCAGTCCCACACACCAACACATTCAGTCCCACACACCCACATATTCACACCCAGACATTCAGTCCCACACACCCACACATTCAGTCCCACACGACCATACACTCAGTCCCCCACACCCACACATTTACACCCACACATTCGTCCCCACACACCCACACATTCAGTCCCACACACCCACACTTTCAGTCCCACACACCCACACTTTCAGTCCCACATACCCAAACATTCAGTCCAACACACCCACACATTCAGTTCCACACACCCTCACAATCAGTCCCACACACCCACACATTCAGTCCCCCCACACACACATTCAGTCCCACACACCCACATATTCACACCCACACATTCACTCCCCACACACCCACACATTCACACCCAAACATTCAGTCCCACACACCCACACATTCAGTCCCACACACCAACACATTCACACCCACATATTCAGTCCCACACACCAACACATTCAGTCCCACACACCCACATATTCACACCCACACATTCAGTCCCACACACGAACACATTCAGTCCCACACGACCATACATTCAGTCCCCCACACCCACACATTCACATCCACACATTCGTCCCCACACACCCACACATTCAGTCCTACACACCCACACATTCAGTCCCACACACCCACACTTTCAGTCCCACACACCCAAACATTCAGTCCAACACACCCACACATTCAGTTCCACACACTCTCACAATCAGTCCCACACACCCACAAATTCAGTCCCTCCCACACACACATTCAGTCGCACACACCCACAAATTCACACCCACACATTTACTCCCCACACACCCACACATTCACACCCACATATTCAGTCCCACACACCCACACATTCAGTCCCAAACGACCATACACTCAGTCCCCCACACCCACACATTCACACCCACACATTCACACCCACACATCCACACATTCAGTCCCACACACCTACACTTTCAGTCCCACACACCCACACATTCAGTCCCACACACCTACAAATTCAGTCCCACACAAACACACATTCAGTCCCACACACTCACACATTCAGTCCCACACACCCACACATTAAGTCCCACACACCCACACATTCACACCCACACATTCAAACCCACAAAACCACACATTCAGTCCCACACACCAACACATTCACACCCACACACCCACACATTCAAACCCACAAAACAACACATTCAGTCCCACACACCCACACATTCACACCCACACATTCAGTCCCACACACCCACACATTCAGTCCCACACACCCACACTTTCACACCCACATACTCAGTCCCACACACCCACACATTCAGTCCCACACGACCATACATTCAGTCCCCCACAACCACACATTCATACCCACACATTCGTCCCCACACACCCACACATTCAGTCCCACACACCCACACATTCAGTCCCACACACCCACACATTCAGTCCCACACACCCACTCATTCACTCCCACACACCCACACATTCACTCCTACACACCCTCACATTAGCTCTCATACAGCCACACACTCAATCTCACACAGCCACACATTCACCCCACACACACATTCAGTGCAACACACCCACAAATTCACTCCTACACACCCACACATTAGCTCTCATAAGCCACACACTCACTCTTACACAGCCACACATTTACTCCTACACACCCACACATTCACTCCCACACACCCACACATTCACTCCCACATACCCACACATTCACTCCCACACACCCGCTAATTGGACAACCACTACTTCACTCCTACACACTAACACAATCACTCTCACACAGCCACAAATTACTCCCATACACCCACACATACTCTCACCACACCCACACATCTCTCCTACACACCCCCTCATTCACTCCCATACACCCACACATTCACTCCTACACACCCACACATTAGCACTCATACAGCCACACTAACTCGCACACAGCCACACTTCACTCCTACACACCCACACATTCACTCCCCACACACCCACACATTTACACCCACACATTCAGTCCCATACAGTCACACATTCACACCCACACATTCAGTCCCACACACCCACACATTCAGTCCCACACACCCACACATTCACACCCACACATTCAGTCCCACACACCCACACATTAGCACCCACTTACCCACACATTCAATCCCACACACCCACACATTCACACCCACACATTTACTCCCCAAAAACCCACACATTCAGTCCCGAACACACATTCAGTCCCACACACCCACACATTCAGTCCCACACACCCACACATTCAGTCCCACACACCCACACATTCAGTCCCACATACCCACACATTCAGTCCCACACACCCACACATTCAGTCCCACACACCGACACATTCAGTCCCACACACCCACACATTCAGTCCCACACACCCACACATTCACACCCACAATTTCAGTCCCACACACCAACACATTCAGTCACACCCACCAACACATTCAGTTCCACACACCCACACATTCAGTCCCACACACCCACACATTCACACCCACACACCCACACATTCAGTCCCACACACCCACACATTCAGTCCCACACACCCACACATTCAGTCCCACACACCCACACATTCAGTCCCACACACCCACACATTCACACCCACACATTCAGTCCCACACACCCACCAGTCCCACACACACACATTCAGTCCCACACACCCACACATTCAGTCCCACACACCCACACATTCAGTCCCACACACCCACACATTCAGTCCCACACACCCACACATTCAGTCCCACACACCCACACATTCAGTCCCACACACCCACACATTCACTCACACACCCATCATTCACTCCTACACACCCACACATTCACCCCACACACACAAATTCATACACACCCACACATTCACTCTCACAAAGCCACATTCATTCACACCCACACATCACTCACTCACACAACCACTCATTCACACACCCACACATTAGCTCTCATACAGCCACACACTCACTCTCACACAGCCACACATTCACTCCTACACACCCACACATTCACTCCCAGACACTCACAAATTCACTCCCACATACCCACACATTCACTCCCACACAACCGCTAATTGACAACCACTACTTCACTCCTACACACTAACACATTCACTCTCACACAGCCACAAATTCACTCCCATACACCCACACATTCTCTCACCAACAACCACACATCACTCCTTCACACCCCCTCATTCACTCCCATACACCCACAAATTCACTCCTACACACCCACACATTAGCTCTCTTACAGCACACACTAACTCTCACACAGCCACACATTCACTCCTACACACCCACACATTCACTCCCCCACACACCCTCAAATTCACACCCACACATTCAGTCCAACACACACACATTCACACCCACACATTCACCCCCACACATTCACACCCACACATTCAGTCCCACACACCCACACATTCTATCCCACACACACACACATTCACACCCACACATTCAGTCCCACACACCCACACATTCACACCCACACACCCACATATTCAATCCCACACACCCTCACATTCACACCCACAATTTCACCCACACACACCCACATGTTCAGTCACACACACCCACACATTTAGTCCCACACACCCACACATTCCGTCCCACACACCCACACATTCAGTCCCACACATCAACACATTCACACCCACACATTCAGTCCCATACACCCACACATTCACCCCCACACACCCACACATTCAGTCCCACACACCCACACATTCACACCCACACATTCAGTCCCATACACCCACACATTCATTCCCACATACCCACACATTCACCCCTACACACACATTCAGTCCCACACACCCACACATTCAGTCCCACACACCCACACATTCAGTCCCACACTCCCACACATTCACATCCACACATTCAGACCCACACACCCACACATTCAGTTCCACACACCCACACATTCAGTTCCACACACCCACACATTCACACCCACACATTCACTCATACCTCCTTATTTATTCACACGCACTTGCACATTCTCTCACACACATATATTTCAGCCTAAACTGTTCTGAAATGGTTTTAGTTTTTTTTTTCAGACAGTTACGTATTCTGTTGAAGAATTTATAGACGATTCCAGAAAAAACGAATATGTGTTCTCGGTATACCTGCAGTTAAACGGAACAAATGACACTGTGTTTGCACAGCAGTGGTTTTTTCAGAACAACGGCAGTTTAGATAAGTAAGTTGCCTTTAAAGGAATGAAAACAAAACCATTAACTTTTGACATAATTTAGTAGGTTTATCATTTTAAAAGTTTTAATTCTTAAATTACTATTTGTATTTCCTTATTAGTGTCTTGATTTACAGACATTATATTGTTTTCGCATTAGCCGTGCATGTTTACCCAAAATGATCTAAGACCTGTGCAATGAGTCGCTGTGTTTGTAAACATACCATTGGCTAGTATGCTCAGTTAGGGGAAGTACCTAGCTCAATAAACATAGGCATGTCCACTGGGCAGTATACTAGCAAAGAAAGAGTTCATAAAAATAGTACTGACTGCCAGATGGCTGTGTTTGTAAACACACCATTGGCCAGTAGGCTCAATTAGAGGAATTACCTAGCTCAATAAACAGGAGTTGTGTCAACTTCTAAGCCAGTTAAATGAGAAACACTTTTCGACCTAGTAGTCATAACTAAATGAATGATATTTATATAGCCGCAACATTTGATCTTCTAACACTTGATTTTTATAACTAAATTGAAATTTGTAAAGCTGGTTTTTTGTAGGAAAATCCAAACTTCTAGAGTTTTCTAGAATTTCCCGGAACTTTCTCAAGTTTTTTAAGCCTTTTAGAAGCATCTAGAACGTTCTAGAAATTTCAGACAACCTTTCAGAACCTTCTAGATTGGTATATTATTTTTTTTTAAAACATTCCAGAACCTTCTAGCATTTTCTGATTGATTTATATATACATACTCAAAATTCATTCAAAATGATTTAAAATTTCAGTGTCGATGAGGCAGTACTAACTACAGTCATATAAACATGAAATTTTTTTCTGTGCTGTTTTGAAGTCCAAAGGAAACACAAAAACAAAATGCTCCAAAAAGTTATTTTGGGCCACCCTAATATATATATATATATATATATATATATATATATATATATATATATATATATATATAAATATAAATAAATATATATATATATATATATATATATATATATATATATAATCATTTTAATTACCCGGATCTTGCAGTGCATATGTTAGAGAAGACCAACTTATCTATGGCAAAGATAATTGCACGAAAACACTCCGTCTTACCAACTCATATTTCTTTGGGGTGTATCCACTTTGCGAAAAGCTCTTTACACTAGATGTAAGACATTTAAGTATTGATAACATAAACATTTTATCTTTTTTTAAGGATTGATGAATTTTTATTTTTTTATATTATATTATTTCCAACTGGATTACAAGCAATCGTCCGATTTGACATTGTAAATTTAAAAAAGGTATATAACATTTAGGGCAGACAAGCAGAGTCGATGCTGGTTTTAGTCGCCCCGGACAGTTCGATCCCCGGGACAGTACGACCCTTGACTATTCGACCCTGTTAAGTGATAAAAAAAATATTCGAATATTATTTCTTTGTTTTAAATATGTTTAGTAGCTTTTGTTCAACATGTATTTAATTGTTAAGGATATTTGTATGTTTTATTTAAAATGTGTGTTTTAATTGTTTCAATTTTTTTTGTTTAAATTGTATAAAAAGTGTGTTTTAGTCTTTTTGACGTCTTAGAGATGGACACAAGTTGTTTGATTATGTGAAGTAATTTTTACACTTAATAAATCCCCCCCCCCTTTTTCTGATTATAACCCTGCTCTGATAAGCGAAGACGAAAACGAGGTAAATGTTGCCAGACAGGTATAAGACAGGTTTAATAATAATAAACAGATAAGTCAGCAGGTAAACGTTATACTTAACCCACCCACCTTGGATATTAGTGACTTATGTCATTTGTGCCAGTGGCTAGAGTAGACCGTTGATCAATGAAACTTATGTGCTAGCAAGAGACGTGTAAGATATATTGTCGGTCTTTGAAAACTTTTGAACTTGCTTAGAGCATCAGAACTCAAACCTTACGGAAACACATATTTAAAACAATTAAAACACATATTTTAAACAAAATTTATACAATATACATATTTTAAACAATTATACACATGTTGAAAAAAAGTTAAGAAACATATTTAAAACCAAGAAACAATTAATTGAAATATTTTTATCAGTAGGAAGGGTCGAATAGTCTTGGGTCGAACTGTGGCGGGGTCGAAACGTCGTGAGGTCAGAATGGCGGGGGGGGGGGGTCGAACGTTCCGGTCAAACTGTCCGGTTTCGAAAAAGTCCGGCTACCGGCGCCAAGTGCGAGTTATATGTTTGGGCCCCTCCTCCCTACCCCCTGCCTAGCTCGGTGCCCTGTGCGGCCCCCCAAAACCCACAGGACCCTTCCTACGGTACTGCAGACTGGTAAATATCACGGTTTATATCCTTAATATATTACTTCCAGTCAGAGCAAGTAATGGGTCAAAGGGTCATGGGTCAATGGGTCAAATGGGTCGCAAAAAATGGATGGGTCACATGGGTCATGGGTCAATGTTCCCTGATCCATGATCCATCCTTAGTCTCCGCCCGACCCTAAAAAAACCTGTCGTCGCGCGATTTTTTAAAATTTCAAAAAGGTTTCTATGGCGAAGACCGCCATCTTGAAAATAACAACATTCAATGGGTCATGATGGGTCTGGGTCAAGAACTTGATGGGTCATGGGTCATGGATCAAGCTCAGTGACCCATTACTTGCTCTGCTTCCAGTGCGGGCCCATGATGCGTTAAATGAAAAACTGATTCAAACAATCGTTAATAGCTTTCGGTTATTACAACTATGTAAACAAGGAAATGTTTAGCCAGCTGTTCTCAACCTTTGTCCAAGATTACCCCTGAAACGTAACTTTGCTAATAAATGCAATTTTTTAAATAATAATTTATTGAAACAGTTTTCTCAGACCATTCATTGTTATATAAACCAGGAAGTAAGATTAGTTTATTGAAAAAAAAAAAAAAAAAAAGAAAAAATAAATTACAACAACCAAAGAACGATAATTTAAAAAAAAAAGCAAGCAATTAAGCCTGTTCCATTCTAAACACAGGACGTGTTAGCGCATTTTCGTGTTATGTATCAGTACGTTTGTTAGCTTTCAGTAAATATTTGTAAATTTTGGAAATGTTTATAAATTCAATTGTGTAATGCATATATTTGTAAAAAAAAATTATAAAGACGTTTCTTTATATTTGAAAAAAAAATTATTGTCTCTTAAATCTAACTACAAGTGGTTTGTGGTTACTGAAATAGGACTCATAATTGAAAACATTCTAAATTATAGTCATTTAATCGTCCGAAAACTCCGTCAATTGTTGCATAGCTCTGATACTTTCAATTAAACTCAGAACACAAGCTTACTATTTCATTTGATGAGTTTCTTAATAAATCTTGGTGAAACTACGTGCTGCAGTATTTCGCACCAAATGAACGGGTTATTAAAAGTACAAGGTGTATATATAATATATAAGCCCCTTAGGAGCTCTGAAGCCCGGCCCTCAGAGGTCCTATCGCAAAATGAACTTTTGATGTACACATGGCAGGCCAAGACCTACAAAATGATATATACATCATGGGTCTAGGACTTATAGTTGCTGAGATATAGCGCTCCTTTATTAATATAGCTTATATAGTAAAAAACAGTACTAAGGCCCCTTTTACGGCCCTGAGAGGTCAGATCGCGAAATGAAAAAAAGTCATTTCTTGACAGGCCAAGACCTACAAAATGATATATACATCATGGGTCTAGGACTTATGGTTGTTGAGATCTAGGGTGTACACGGACAGACAAAACGGGGACAATAGAGCATTTTTTTTTAGAAAATGCTCTAAAAAATCAAACTAAAGAAAAACATAATTGTCTATATTTATTACACAAGTAAATATTTTTTTCCCCAATAAACTTTCATTCAGGGGCGTCCCTTGGATTTGGCTTAGGGAGTCGATGGCAACAGAATATTCGCAGATTTCCGACACCAATTGGGCGGTTACGAAAGGGAAAAAAATGTTTACATGTCACTGCTTATTTTTTTTTTTAAACAAATCACCGCCACACTACTATACTGTTGCGAACTTCCAAACTCTCTCTAGGTAGGCACTAAAGGACACGTGGCCTCGTTAGTTGAATAATAAGATTTATTTACAGTTTACCATGTATATAGTCCAGACGACGAAACAAAAAAAAAACAAAGTCCATTATGCACACAACTAATGCAGTTGAAACAAGTCTACGTGTTATTGCTGGCGATGTGCTGATAACGAACTCGCTGCATCAACAGACCTGGGGGTTGTCCACTTCTTCTGTCCGTCCTAGTAGTCCTGTTCGACTTGTTCTCTCGTTGTCCTATTTGTTCGTCGTATGAATCACAGCACAGTTCCTTTTATAGGTAGTCCCACCCATGATAAATCCATCGGTTTCCAGCCAAAATGGAGGGTGAAGGTCATTGCGTGGGTCGCAAGTAAAATTACACTATTTCATCACTTGTACTAGGGCGGGCGGGGGGGGGGGTGAACGACCGAATTAACAATGTGTAGGCGTACATGAGTCGTGATTGCATCATTCATCTCGGGGCAGGGGTGCGACCCAGGGGGATGGGGGTGAAGCAGAGTTATAACAATACAAATCAGCAGAAATTGTGTACTTGATGCTCATTTTACTGAGTACCTCAAGTACTACTCAAGTACATCTTTAAAATACTTGTACCGTGGCTACTAGTACTCGTGCTTGCACGTTGGCTATTTGCACCAATAGTCTTGAAATTTAAAAAAAAAACAAACCTGGGAACATGAAGCTATATACTTGGCCAGCAATGGGAACTTACCTTCTAATTATTTCTAATTGAATCTAATTTTCATTTTATTTTTCTACTCGCTCATCGGTTTAAAGCCGATCTCCCTGCACCGTCACGCGGCATACGAAGCACGGTCACGCGGTACATCACTGTTCCATAGCACATCTGTAGCGGACCACTGTTCTATTATTATTGCCCAATCAAAATAAAAAAAAAAAAGATAGCGCCGATAGATAAAACATAAGTTTAAATATTTCGATTTTTGTGCAGCACACCAAGCACCATCTCACGGCATACCAAGCACCGTCTCGCGGCACACCAAATATGTCTCTTGGCACACCAAGCACCGTCTCGCGGCACACCAAACATGTCTCTTGGCAAGCCAAGCACCGTCTCGCGGCACACCAAACATGTCTCTTGGCACACCAAGCACCGTCTCGCGGCACACCGAACATGTCTCTTGGCACACCAAGCACCGTCTCGCGGCACACCAAACATGTCTCTTGGCAAACCAAGCACCGTCTCGCGGCACACCAAGCATGTCTCTTGGCACACCAAGCACCGACTCGCGGCACACCAAGCACCGTCTCGCGGCACACCAAGCGACGTCTCGCGGCACACCAAGCACCGTCTCGCGGCACACCAAGCACCGACTCGCGGCACACCAAGCACCGTCTCGCGGCACACCAAGCGACGTCTCGCGGCACACCAAGCACCGGCTTTATCACATTGTTCCAAAGCACAACAGTAGTGGATCACGGCTCTATTATTATTTCCTTGGAACAAAAAAAAAAGAAGACTGCCGATCCCAGTAGACATTTAGAATCTCATATAAAAAAAAATGAAATATATACATGTAATGTAGAGTTAGTCCAGACTGTTGTTAGTGAAGATATTTGTAATGCCATTTCAAATGTACAGATGCCATCACCCCTCGAGCTTGATGTTACCATCAACTGTACACATTTCCATTTAAGAAAAGGGAAAGGTTGCACGACTTATAACATAGACAGAAAGCAAGTAGTTTTTCTATCTCTATCTATCTATCTTTCTATCTGTCTGTCTGTCTCTCTGTCTGTCTATCTATCTATCTATCTAGCTAGCTAGCTATCTATCTATTTATCTATTTATCTATTTATCTATCTATCTATCTATCTATCTATATATCTATCGATCTATCTATCTATATATCTATCTATCTATCTTTGTATTTATTAAGTATGTATGTATGTATGTATCTATCTATCTATCTTTGTATGTATGTATGTATCTATCTATCTATGTATTTATCTGTGTATGTATGTATGTATCTATGTGTGTATGTATGTATGTATGTATCGATCTGTCTATCAATCTATCTATCTATCAATCTATCAATCTATCAATCTATCAATCTATCTGTCTATCTATCTATCTATCTATCTATCTATCTATCTATCTATCTATCTATCTATCTATCTATCTATCTATCTGTCTGTCTATCTGTCTATCTGTCTATCTGTCTATCTATCTATCTATATATCTATCTATATATCTATCTATATATGTATGTATCTATGTATCTATGTATCTATCTATCTATCTAACTATCTATCTATCTGTCTGTCTCTCTGTCTATCTATCTATCTATCTATGTATAAATGTATGTATCTATGTATCTATCTATCTATCTATATATCTATCTATATATCTATCTGTCTGTCTATCTATCTGTCTGTCTATCTATCTATCTATCTATTAATATTTATATGTATGTATGTATCTATCTATGTATCTATCTATCTATCTATCTATCTATTTATCTAGTATGTATGTATGTATCTATCTATGTATCTATCTATCTATCTACCTATTTATGTATTTATCTATGTATGTATGTATGTATGTATCTATGTATGAATGTATGTATGTATGTATGTATGTATCTATGTATCTATCTATCTATCTATCTATATATCTATCTATCTATCTTTCTATGTATTTATCTATGTATGTATGTATCTATGTATCTATCAATCTATCTATCTATCTTTTTATGTATTTATCTATGTATGTATGTATCTATGTATCTATCAATCTATCTATCTATCTATCTGTCTGTCTATCTACCTATCTATCTATCTATTATGTATGGCCTATGTCTGCCAGGCGGTCATACATAGGCTGATCAGTTGCAGACATTGGTTGACCACTGTATATATATATATATATATATATATATATATATATATATATATATATATATATATATTTATAACCTGTTGATTTAAGTAAAGAAACTGATCTATTGAATGAATGCATATGATATCTTAAATAATGCATTTTCCTGTGAGCAGATTCGCATTGCCCGAAGATGTTACGCCTGCAGAACCGCTGTGTCCAAGTCCGCAACTTTCAACACCATCAACTAACATAAAAAAACTTATTTCGAAAATAAATAAAAAAAAACAAAATTTTGTTTTTTAGTTTCGAAAAAGAAATAAAAATTCTTATATAGAAATAGCATACAATTTATTGATGTTTACTTCACAATATATAAATTGGAAATTTTGCATGTGAATGTATTTTTTTTATGTATTATGCGCAATTTACCTTTCAGTTTGTAACAGGAGTTTTTATATTATAAAGTCTTTATTAAAATTTTATTTACACATCCCTATTACTTATATAAATTTTCGTGTTATTTGAAATAATAGTAAGTAAGTAAGTAAAGTTCCCTTAACCCTAACGGGCCATCGGGGCAGATGAAGTGTAGAATTCATCTGTTTCTATAACTTCAACATATGAAGGGGTTGTGTGGTTAGCACAACGCCCAGCCGCCTTTATTCCCCCAACTTAAAATCAGGTACCCATTTATAGCTGGGTGGACTTGGGGACTTTCACCAGGACCTGAAAAAATCCGGTCGACCGTCGAGCGCTCTACACCGCACGACCACCCGTCCCCTTATTTAAAATAATATTTCTACCAAATTAGGCCAGTTCTTCTCTATCAATATTACTTTCTGACTTATTGGTGTACACAATACGGAAAATGTACTTTGTTGAGTTCGTCTTGTTTTAATTTTTTTAAAGGATTCCTGTGTTTATAATAATCACGTTTATATGTTCACGGCAGTTGCCGTCCATAGCCCACAGGTGAAATTTGGTTCCTAAACATCTCAATGACAGCCTGGGCACAACTCTACAGTATATAGTTAATAGAGGGCAGCACAATCATAAGCATGTCGTTATAAGAAATATTCTTTTAACAATTTTGTTATGAATATGATGATGCCATCGATCACTTGTTGCTTCATGTTGTAGTTCATGGGCTGTTGAATTAAATGGCAACTGTTCGAATCGTTTTTATAGTCTCAGCGCTTACAACGTTTAGAAAATGATGACATTTGCTTGATTTCTTCAACCATTGACATTGCGTTTAGGTTACGATGAACACATCTAATTAAATAGATATACATTTAATAATAATTAGAATTTTTTTTTGTTTTTATCGCAAATCTTCTTGTTTAGGACGAAGAGATTTCATCCAGTTTCCAAATAGAAAAAAAATATCAAAATGAAGATGTCAGCACTTTATTCTGATTTTAATAAAATATTTAAAGTTCCATTAACCCCCTAAGGGCCATCTTGGCAGATGAAATGTAGAATTCATTTCCTTCTGTAGGGTAGGCATATGAAAGGGTTTGTATGGTTAGCACAAAAACCCAACCGCCGTTACTTCCCTAACCTAAGTCAGGTACCAATTTAAATCTGGGTGGACTTGTGGGACCAAAACAAACTTTCACTAAGACTTGGAAAAAATAAATTGCCTTAATTCTCACCAAGGATCGAACCCAAGACTATGGGCTATAGACTATAGTACAAAAGTTCTTCAAAAGGTTTCCTCATCAACATATTTCAGGTGATAATAGTTAATGGCCACTGTGATAAAAGATTAAATTTATAGAACACATTATGTCCATTTCGACAATAGATTTAATGGCTATTATATGTATCGAGATCAAGAGATATTCAATGTAACTTAATCCTATTATCTTAATCTCACCCAAACTGTGTGTGAGGGTCTAGTAGTTTGCAGTGTACAAACTGTTCAGTGTTCAGCCTACTTCGTATCATGCAGAACTATATCATTTAAAGGTTACCTTTAATGTTTTTTTTTTACTTGTATGTATACTATCAGTAACGAACAGTTTAAAAACAGACATTTTAAGTTTCGAAAGCAAGCAACAAGCCACTATCAAGTACTAAAGTATTGTAATAACTGGAATGAAACAAGGCACTATGAAGTACTTGGTACGTAATAGCCGCAACGAAACAAGCCACTATGAATACTTGGTAACGTAATAGCCGCAATGAAACAAGCCACTATGAAGTACTTGGTACGTAATAGCCGCAATGAAACAAGCCACTATGAAGTACTTGGTACGTAATAGCCGCAATGAAACAAGCCACTATGAAGTACTTGGTACGTAATAGCCGCAATGAAACAAGCCGCTGTGAAGTACTTGGTTATTGTAATAGCCGGAATGAAACTAGCCGCTGTGAAGTACTTGGTTATTGTAATAGCCGGAATGAAACAAGCCGCTGTGAAGTACTTGGTTATTGTAATAGCCGGAATGAAACAAGCCGCTGTGAAGCACTTGGTTATTGTAATAGCTAGCTGGAATGTTTAAAGAGTGGCTACGAATGCAACCGTGGATAGGGTAGATATCAGTAAGGCAAAATATTATGTTCAGGTGGATATTGTTGTATCAATATTTGATGTTCTGGTAAGGTTAGCTCTTACAGGAATACAACCTTTGAACAAGTAGTCAACGGGGACGGTTGGTCGTGTGGTAAAGCGCTTGACTGTCAAACAGAGGGTCTCTGTCTCGATCTCCGGTGAGAAACTATGGATATTTCATGTTATATCACCCGTGGTGCCTCCATGACCATAGCACTACCGGCTAAGGTGGAGAACAAAGAAGGGCACCAAAAAAACCTTCCCATAGTTGTTAATATGATCTAAGAGATTTCATCTCATCCTTAAAGGGACTTCACACACCTATTAGTCAGGCATTGGCCGGATGCTCAAAGAATTGAGACCAGGGTAAAAAAAACAAGCAATTAAGCCTGTTCCATTCTGGACACAGGACGTGTTAGCGCATTTTTGTGTTATGCATCAGTACGTATTTTAGCTTTCAGTAAATATTTGTAAATTTTGGAAATGTTTATGAATTCAATTGTGTAATTGTAAAGGATGTTTTTCGAAAATAAAACTATTGTGGCTGAAGAATAAATACTCTACTGCGCAGAAGACGTGTGACGTCAATCTTGGTGAAACTACGTGCTGCAGTATTTCGCACCAAATGAATGGGTTATTAAACGTATAAGGTGTAGAATGGGGCCATGAAAATGACACAATTATTAATATAGCTTATATAGTAAAAAACGGTAAAAAACTGATGTCCAGCCCTCAGAGGTCAGATCGCAAAATGAACTTTTGCTGCACACTTGGAAGGCCAAGACCTACAAAATGATATATACATCATGGGTCTAGGACTTATGGTTGTTGAGATCTAGGGTAGTGACAGACAGACAAAACGGGGACAATAGAGCATTTTTTTTATCAAAAATGCTCTAAAAACACTACATAAATTAGTCATGAGGAAAACAGAAAAATATCTTCAAAAATATCTAGATCTAGATTTAAAAAAAAAATTCAGGTCTGCACTGCAGCCGTGACTACTGCCTGGATTCAAACTATGAAATGATGGACGTTTTTATTCAAAACAATTTTAATGACCTTTCCGCCTTAGAGTGTGGGACGGGTGGCCGAGTGGTGTAGATACTCGACTGCCAACCTCGGTGAGGCCCTTGAAATTTTTCCAGGTGCAAAGTTGTCCCACAAGTCCACCCAGCTTTAAATGGGTACCTAACTTTAAGTTGGGGAAGTAAAGGCGGCTGGGCGTTTTGCTAACCACACAATCCCTTCATATGCCGAGGTTATAGAAACAGATGAATTCTACACTTCATCTGCCCCGATGGCCCGCTAGGGTTAAGGGAACTTTTTTTTTTCCACCTTAGAGATTAAATTCAAACAATGACATTAAGTGTTAAGGGACATAATGCATTGAGATTAAGAATTATTCAATCTTACACAATCTCTTACACAATCTCATAAACAATCCTCCAGGGGTTGTTGATGGTTAATGACAACTTTGGTTAGAGATTAAATGTAGAGCATGAGTGATGTCTCTATTGAAAAGTATTTTAATGGCTGTTGTGAATTTGGAATTTAAAGCTGTATTCCAACGTACACAATCATAATAATCTCACAAAAAGGGTGTGTATAAAGCTACGAGTGGGTTGTTTGCGAGTGTTCTGTGAGTATGAAGACACCAGACCAAATTGTGTCATATAAAGGTAACTCTTGCATTGTTTTTTTTTATTATCATAGGTAAAATGGCTTAAACACCAAATTAAATATACTATTCAAAGTTATTCTTTTATGACAGTTTATATAATATGTATGAAAATATTAATAGTAAAACAAAAGGTACAGACAGTTTACAAGTTGTATTAAACATTAAAAAAAAATACATTATTAAATGTATGAGCCACTTACTAGTGCCGTCATAATGTGTAGGCAACCTGGGCCGATGCGTAGGACCCCGAACTATACGTGTCCTAACCAGGCCCGTAGCGTGCGGGGGGGTCCGGGGGGCCGGACGCCCCAGCGTTTTGTCTGCCCACCCCCCTCAGCTTGTTTGCCCTACTTAGTAAAATGCATTACCTTGCCTCCTCTGCTATTGCCTGGCCCCTGCTGTAGAATGCCTGGCCCCTGCTGTAGAATGCCTGGCCCCTGCTGTAGAATGATTGGCCCCTGCTGTAGAATGCCTGGCCCCTGCTGTAGAATGATTGGCCCCTGCTGTAGAATGATTGGCCCCTGCTGTAGAATGATTGGCCCCTGCTGTAGAATGCCTTGCCCCTGCTGTAGAATGATTGGCCCCTGCTGTAGAATGCCTGGCCCCTGCTGTAGAATGCCTGGCCCCTGCTGTAGAATGATTGGCCCCTGCTGTAGAATGCCTGGTCCTTTGCTGTAGAATTTTCATGCTACGGGGGCTGGTCCTAACTCTTTGGACTTCTCTCTTTTTTTTTTAAATTCCGCAATCTCTATAACATTAGATTTTTAAAGGTTTTTATTTTGAAAGTAAAAGAAATCAGGAAGTGATGGGTGGGGTGTGTGCAGGCGCGTAGGTAGGGTACAGCGGGCTGTGTGACCGTACAGGGCGCCGTACTGGGAAGGGGCGCCGAAAAAACGATGTTTAATGTTTTGCATTGGGAGGAGGGCACAGGGTGTCACAATAGCTAGTTAAGGCCCTGGGGTTGTGACTCGTTTTTTTGAAAATAAATATATTAAGAAGTTTTTTTTTTTTTTTGTAAAAAGGCCTTCTGATTAGATAAGGCTTATGATTTTCAAAGTAATCTTAGAAGCCAGCTAATGAATTTCCCAATGTCGATTCCGTCTGCCGACAATGCAGAGTAGTTGAGGAAACCGTGGATATTGTGATATTCGATTACCCCGGTTCTGTTGAAAAACCAGATTGTGACTTCATTATGTGAGTATTCCTAAATATTAAAGCTTACATAAAACTAGGACATTCATGTCAGTCCTACATATTAGAAATACCTGTAATCGACGCTTTTCTCGATTAAATAAAAAATATCTATAGCGGTGCTCTGTAAAGACTTACCTATAGCGGTGCTCTGTATAGACTTACCTATAACTATGCCCTGAATAGACTTACCTATAACGTTGTCCTGTATAGACTTACCTATAACGTTGCCCTGTGTAGACTTACCTATAACGTTGCCCTGTGTAGACTTACATGTCCGTGGATCGAATGGTACTTGGCCGCCCAAGAAACATTATTTCTTTTTTATTCACTGTGGTGTATATCTCTGTGGTGTATATCTCTGTGGTGTATATCTCTGTGGTGTACATCTCTGTGGTGTATATCTCTGTGGTGTATATCTCTGTGGTGTATATCTCTGTGGTGTATATCTCTTTGGATTGTATGACTTTCCATGAACGAGATATAATCAACAAAACCTACCGCCAACTCCAGCGGATTGCAGTTAAATTATCAAAAAAGTTGACGTGTGGTTGAAGTAGATACACAGCAGCCCCGTAGCGAAGGGGGGGGCACTGGGGGCCGTGCCTCCCACTAGTTGTGGAGTGCCCCCCCCCCGCTTAAAAAAGAAAAAGAGGAAAAAATAAAGAAAAAGTAACTAAAATGAGAAAAACTGCTCCCTTGCTGGGTATTGGTGCCCCCCTGCTTACTTTGACCTAACTACAGGCCTGATACACTGGACAGTTAGCCGACTGGTCATACTCCATTCTTAAAAAACCTTCCAGCTATTCTCGATCGAACCCACGCAATCCCTTTCAATCAAGCCTACCGACCTTACACCATTCTCTCCCCTCCCCCCCCCCAAAAAAAAACCCCGACAAAAATACAACAGTATCCTGGCAGAATCACCATTACATATAACACTAAACCTGTTTAATTCCTATACTTAAAGTTTCTCTTAAAAAAAAATAATGACATCATCAATTGACATACTCTCTAAAAAAATAAACTTAATCGCACTCATGTTTATTACACTACCCACAAGCTATGTTAAAATATGTACATAATTAATGGTTGTTTCAAAAAGGGCTTCACATTACATTTTAAATTACATTTATTTCTTTATCATGCGAGGAGTATTTCGAAATAAAATTACCGATAATAGGCCTATTAATTTTCCAAAAGAAATCAACGAAATATTTAGTGGATTATAAGCAAGTTAAAGCCACGTAAAAATTATTTTGAAAAAGAAAAAAACAACGTCAAATTCAAAAATACTTTTCTTCATTTATTAACCTTATTTTCTCCAACGATTGTCGGGCTGTAAGAAGAGCTTTCACTCCAAGTGTGTAAAGACCCTGCCAGGATGAAATGAAATCCCTTAGATCCTATATACTACGAATGGCACGGTTTTGCAGTGTCCTTTCATCCAGACCATAGCCGATAGTGCAATGGCCATGGAGGCACCATGGGAGACGTAGCTAGGACTTTAACCATAATCTGAAATATCCATTTGTCCTCACCAAAGATCAAACAATTGACCTCAGGTCGACAGTCGAGCAATATGCCGCACGACCATGTGCCCTCTCCAAGTAGCATATACGAGTTGAACATGATACATTTCTTCTTTCTCGGGCTGGTGGCATAAGACTTACACTTCAAAAAACTCCAAGGAATAAATCCCGAAGACGTGTAATGTCAAGATCTGTGCGTAAAAAAAACGGTAAATCTCACGACCCGGAAATGACAAAAGTAATAATGGAATTATTACTCCGGCTGTATGACATGTCACTTCATGTCATCCCGTCTTGAAGCGCTTCATTATTACTTAACTTGAACTGTGAGCTGTCTTTTTGTATTTCGTGAGCAGTACATGACCACACAAACGGAGCTTAACTCAGTTTTTATTTGCATGTTTTCTCCACTCTAGCAACTGATTGCGGCTTCTGATAAGGTCGAAGTATTTAGGACTTTATGGTCTTTATAGTTTTGCAGATAATTTTTAACTTATAGGAGAAACATTTTAATATACCAGCTTCTTTACATATCTGACATATTTAGATCGTCACTTGAATTGATTGTGTAATTTTGATTCTATTGTTGTTAGCTAAACTTATTATTTTCTAAGGATACATAAATTGCCTCTTTTATTTTCAAGTTCAGTTTTAAGCTTAACATAAATTGCAGATTTATGATTTATATCTAAGAAACACAAAAACTATCAAAAATAGAAGACTGACAAAACAAACTTTAAAAAGTACGTGAAAAGAAAATTTAAAGCCAAAAGCTTAATAATACTAAAAAGCTTGAAAAAAGTGTTTTATATCAAATTAAATGTACACATCATCATAAATAGTTTCCTTTGAGAATATGGGATTAAATTCCATTAAGTAAGTAGAATATACTTTATATTTAAGTATGACACCTCACGGAAACATACAATTCTATGACGTCACAGACGCAGCAGCGACTTGGAGATATTGTTTCTCTGGAAAGTCGGAGTTTACTAAGTTTACCCACGGCTGGCATCGTAGTAAAGTCGGAGTTTACCTTACGGCCAGCTTTGTGGTAAAGTCGGAGTTTACTAAGTTAACCCACGGCTGGCATTGTAGTAAAGTCGGAGTTTACCTTACGGCCAGCTTTGTAGTAAATTCGGAGTTTACTAAGTTTAACCACGGCTGGCATCGTAGTAAAGTCGGAGTTTACCTTTCGGCCAGCTTTGAAGTAAAGTCGGAGTTTACTAAGTTTAACCACGGCTGGCATCGTAGTAAAGTCGGAGTTTACTAAGTTTAACCACGGCTGGCATCGTAGTAAAGTCGGAGTTTACTAAGTTTAACCAGGCTGGCATTGCAGTAAAGTCGGAGTTTACTAAGTTTAACCAGGCTGGCATTGCAGTAAAGTCGGAGTTTACTAAGTTTAACCATGACCGGCATTGTAGTTTTAACAAAAAACAAAAACAAAACACAACGATATTTACAATACATCTTCTATTCACAGATACATCGTGCCTGAACATCTAAGGCCTCAGAGACCATTGTGTCCGGCACAAGACGAAACTAGACCAACATGTCTCTACAGTTTTAAAAAAAAAAATTAAATTAATCAAATTTTTTTTTTATAGAAAAAGCGTTTATTTAGTCTATCTTTCTATATATTAGTGCTAGTATTATGTATGTTTATATATATTTGGTAAGTATTTAATTATCACTTATGTAGTTATGATGGTCCATTGACGTATTTTTTTGCTTTCGATAAAAAATATGACATTAAAATTCATACGTAAGAATATTATTATTTTTGTTCCTAATGAAATTTTTTAAAACTAAAAATCACAATCGCTTTATTCAATTTCAAATTATTTAGAAATGTAATTCGGATAACCATTATTAGTTTAAATAATTTTAGTGCGCAAGAGCAGACTATTCAAACTCATTGTGCTATAAATAGTTTAAATAGGTTTGGGTATATTTTTTTTTCCGTTTAAGAACTTGATTTTCAAGAAATTTTGACGTCCTTTTTTATAAACTGTAGTCATAGTAAAGTCAACTATATCTTGGATGAATCCATTTAAGGAGTCAAAAAATTTTGACATTCAGAGTCTCAAAATGTGTCCACATAAATTATCCTCAGCACATGCCTGCTACCCGGAGTGAATGAGAATTAATTACAAAGGAATTTTTCAAATCCAGTTTTTTGTATTATATTTTATCTCCCAATATGATCATTTTGACGGGACGTATGGCCGAGTGGTGTAGATGCTCTACTTTCGACATGAGATTCCTTAGCTCGATCCTCTGTGTGAGCCAGGGGAGAATTTCTAGGTCTTTGAGAAATTTGGTTTAAGTCCAACAAGTCCACCCAGTTTTAGATGGGTACCTGACTTAAGTTGGGCAAGTAACAACATTATTATTTCAATAAACATCAGTTCCTCCTGTTCCTCGAATGCAGAGCTGTACACCAACTTCTATCTCAATTCACAATTACTTTAAACTCCCAACAAATATACATTACACGATCTAGACACATAAATCTCCTCTATCTCTCAAAATAAACTTACATTCTCTTATACAGGCTATCTGAACAAAGTAGATAATCTCAAGTCACCAATGTTTCTGAGGGTTCCATTGGAACAAAGCAAATAATATCAAGTCTCCAAAGTTCTTGAAGGTTCCTTCTGAACAAAGCAAATAATATCAAGTCTCCAATGTTCTTGATGTTTCCATCTGAACAAAACAGATAACCTGAAGCCTCCAATGCCCTAGATGGTTCGAACAAAGCAAATAATCTCAAGCCTCAAATTTCCTATATAGCTCCAACTCCCATCATTACATAATTCAAAGTTTCACTGAACTGAACATAATAAAGAGGACACTGCACTTCTCATATTAACTGAATTCTACAACACCGACACATTGTTCGTAAACGTTATCTAATTATAGCAAGGACCTAACACCTGACCTTTTGGACAGACCCACATCGACGCATCTTTGTTACATTTATCATGGCGCTATCGTCTATTACCTAGTGTTATCTATGTTACGGGTCCTTATAATGATAATACTTGTAGAAGGTGTAATAATTCAGACAACTCAAATTATGAAGTTAACTCCAGTGAAGTAACATCAACAATCATTTAATACTTGAACATAAACTGACATAAAGGTGAATCCGGGAGGAGTACAATAGCAAACTGTAAACATGCATCCCTACATCGATGCCCAAAGCTAGACTAATACAGACATCCGCATCCTATGATGCCCAGAGCTCGACTGATTATAAAACAAAGCATATGCTCCCAACTGTCGGTTTAATATACGTCATTTGTACCAAATGACGTATACACTAGGGTGGTGTGAATGTAGAGGTAAAAAAATTTTTTTTGAATTTAAATATGTAATAGTTTGGAAAAGTTGTCACTATAGAAGATGATTTTGTAGCCAAAGTTTCACCTCTAAATTATTATTTTTTCAACTGCCCCAATGACATGAAATATTGATGAAATCCCTTAAATCTCGAATAATTTACTGAAAATCGGCTAACAACAAACTGTAATGTCCAAACATCCATTTTGTCCAATTAATAACTTAATCAAAACAATAATCAGTCTTCTGGTTGAATGCTGTCATTTGCTGCCTGGACAAAATCCTGTTCTTTATGAAGCCATTTCGGGCCCTTTCTCCGCATACCGACTGTGATGTTTCTGTAACGAGTTTCAATTGTCTTTCTACGGCTTGAGTGTGACAGGGTACCTGGATAATTGGCAACATAATATTGTGTTGATCATGTATTCTGCTAGTTATTTCAGACATTGGAATATTGGCCAACAATGGTGGTGCAGTTACTTCAGCTTCCTGCCAATTTATCAGGTCAATATAGTCTGTTGAATTTAAGTTCAGTCTTGGAATACAAAATTTTCTGATGCCAGTTTTCTGTTCCTGACGAGCCTTTAGAATTCTGCGCAGTCCAAGTTGTTTAATGTGATCTCGATCATCAGTGACCATTGCTATCAATAGATTCTCTGGATGAGCAAAATAGGCATTTCTTTGGATAACAGGATCAATGATGTTCTTAACTTCTGTTGGCAGTGAACGAGACAAGTGAATTGTCAACCAAATGTGTTTAGTACCATTGCTTTTGATTGCAAACCACACAGGAGCTTACACCTGCATAATGTAAGTTGCCAACATCTGTAAGCTTTGAGTTGGATTTTGTTGTGAAATATACAATCGAAGAATGCGATTGGCCGTTGTCAACCACCGTGAATGAGCCATTTTGCCAGGGTTTCTTCTAGCAAGTTCTTCTGAACAGCAACCGGTCATCACACTTAAGCACATTTCATGTAAATACCTCTGCTCTGTACTTAGTTCTGAAAGTGACACATCAGGAATGCTACTGCTAATTGCAACAAAGTTGCACACTGGCTGGAGCTGGCAATTTAGCAGGGCAGAACCTATTGGACCCGAAAATCCTTGTGGCCCAGTTGTTTTACCATCAAGATGTTTGATTAAATGGCGCAAAGGCAGCTCATTTGCATGCAACAAGCATGGCAACCACTGTAATGGTCTACCAAGTTTGATCTCCAAAAGTCTTATGATACCTCCAGCAGGTCCTGTATTTGTTGCAGTACCATCACATCCAATCCCTAAAATGTTGGTTATGTTGTGCCCATTGCTGTATATATGCAGTCAGCAATATCTCGAGCTGATGATGATTTAGGTGCTAAATGTGTGATGAATTTTCCTCCAGGTTCATTCAGTATTGTGAT
The DNA here is from genome assembly GCA_021962125.1 of Bulinus truncatus. Classification (NCBI taxonomy): domain Eukaryota; kingdom Metazoa; phylum Mollusca; class Gastropoda; family Planorbidae; genus Bulinus; species Bulinus truncatus. The sequence goes on from JAGDYQ010000019.1 coordinate 5,033,541, forward strand.
GTGTTCCTCATTTACTACATTTCGATACCAACGGCTTCCTTTCTTCTCTAGTTTAATTGTTTTATCCTTGCGGCCGTCAAAATAGAGAGTTTGAATTGCATCAGTAGAGTCTACTAATTGATCTCTGGCCATCTTTCGCTCTCGTCTCAGTTTATAGCGATCAATTACATTGGCAGCCTCAGTTTGTGAAACTATACCAAAGTCTTCTAGTACTGCTGTCGCAACTGCTGCACCAACCCTGTCTGATACTGCAAATCGATCACATATTTTTGCTAACTTTGGTAGTTTTCTTCTCATCTGGCTAGAGCTCGGTTTGGATGAAGTAGGTGTCTCAGTATCTGTAATCATGGTATTGCTTTCGGCTTCAGTCTGAAATAAATCTTCATTGAGGTCAATTTCGGCATCTGATGAATCATCATTGTTCAAATCTATAACTCCAGGGCATTGGTCATTCAAATCGAGTTTGGGTGCTTTTTTGGCTCTTGAGTCCTCCTTCAACTTGCGATCATAGGTCTTTTTTAGTTTAGCTGAGGAAACTCGATCAACACTACCAATAAACATAATCCTCAATGTTCTCTGGTCCTGCAAAAAGTGTTGTTCCTGAGGTGGCACTTTGTTTTGCTTTGCACAACCACAGTTTCCAGGAACACATTTGCAAATTGCAACGTCAAAGAGTTTCTGTTTACTTTTGTCAGCATATTCTTGCAACTTCAGCAAATACTTGTTATCTGCTTTCCTTCCTTTAAATGGCTTCATGAGTTTTCTGAGTTCATCATGTGAATTTCTGATCAGTTTGAGAATTCTAGTGTGTGAAGCAACCGGAATGGAAGCTTTATGCCATACAGCTTCAATGTCTGTTGCAACGATTTCAGCTATTTCACTCACTGTGGGCTCTTTGGCTTGATCAGAACTTAATTTTTGTCTGATGTGACTGTAATACTTCATCATGTCCATATAGGTTGGCAAAACATTTGTAACCAATTCACAGGAATGACCAAAAACAGGGCATTTATTGGCAGCTCTGCTGTCAACATTAGATGACATTTTTATCCCGGTGATTATCTGAGAAAGCATTAAGGAAGGATTTTATATAACCATATAAAATGAGTGAGTCATAAAAAAATGTTTAACATATTTGGTATATTATTCAATTATGTATACTCATAAAGCGATAATATTTCCAGTGCCAGTATAATGTACAACAACTACGCCATAATATCTGGACTAGATTAAATGCGAACGGCAGATAATGAACTCCACCGGGAGCTAAGTTACTAAAATATGCTGATTTAAGCAGTAGATACTAAAAAATAAATAGATACTTACTCTGTGTAGAAAATACAATGTACGTTTATTCGCCAAAGTAATTAAAACACTTGAAAATAGAGGGTAAACGAATATTGTAAATACCGTTTTGCTTATAACGGAAGTCCAAATTTTCAACATGATTGGGGCACCACTCAAAATAAGCAAAAAATTCTGAAATTTTGCAGAGTTGTTAACTAACACTTAAGACAACTTTTTAGCACTATTACATTCAGAAATTCTAAACTTTATTTTTTCACACCACCCTAGTATACACTAAAACTACATCTTCTCTTCTACAGTTAATTGATTAAGGCCCCATGTCTGTCTACATGTCCCATATCCAATTACGTTTTGCTGTCCCTGAACTTAAAAATAATTTTACCTACGTCCTGATCAACTCTCTACGTCATGATGTACTCTCTACGTCTTGCTCTACTGTTTACGTCCTGATCTATTGTTTACTTCCTGATTTACTCTCTACTTCCTGATCTACTCTCATCTTCTTGATCTACTGTGTACGTCCTGATCAACTCTCTACGTCTTGATCTACTCTCTACGTCCTGATCTACTCTCAAGTCATGAAAAAACTACAATATATTCGACTAATATGTATTTAAAGATAACTGTAAATAAAGGCCTAGTAAATATAAGTAATTTATGTCAAACAAACTTATCATTTCAAACTGAAATGTAAATTCTTTAGTATAAGATTTACCTAATTCAAGTTTTTTTTTATGTCATGTCATTGTTACCTTAATCAATACCAGTTACTGGAAATAAAATATCCCCGAGTTTAAAATCACAATTGCTGATTGTAAGTGTGGAGAAATAATATAGTCTAAGCTTGATGACGCAATTCGGTAGGCTCCGCCCACCGCAGTATCTATGGCGTCATTCCGCCATCTTGAGTGTAAATATTGGGAACTTTAGTGTATACGTCATTTGGTACAAATGACGTATATTATACCGACAGTTGGGAGCACATGGTTTGTTTATGATCAGTCGAGCTCTGTGCATCATAGGATGCGGATGCATGTATTAGTAGAGTCTAGCTGTGGGTGTCTATGTAGATGGATGCATATTTACAGTTTGCTATTGTACTCCTCCTGGATTCACCTTTATGTCAGTTTATGTTCAAGTATTAAATATTGTTTAATGTTACTTCACTGGAGTTAACTTCGTGATTTGTGTTGTCTGACCCGTAACATATATTTGGCACCTCCGACGGAGTAGGCTACTCTACATATATCTGGAGTACGTAACATATATTTGGCACCTCCGACGGAGTACTCAATACTATTTGGAGTACGTAACAG
>JAGDYQ010000019.1:5036664-5063927 GCA_021962125.1 Bulinus truncatus
TGACCCATATGATCATCTGTATAACAAATTATAAGCATACAAAATGAACAAGGCCAATGCTGAAGATTAAGAAAACCGCCCTAAAAAAATGAACTAATAATAAGCTTACATTAAATTCAGAAATGTTATTGGAGGGGTAAGAGACTGTTTCAGTGTTAACAAGCTGGCATCATGGACTTGAAAGTATTGTTGAGACAGACTGCTACTATCTATAGTGAATGTTAAACTGTTCCATGGGCTCTGTGTTTAGAAATATAAAATTGTTCATTAGGGAATTAATAAATGATTTTTTTCAAGAAGTATAAATTATTTTATGTATACAGTTTACAGATAGTAAGAGCCTAATGTTTTGTACATACATTGGCATCTAAGTCTCGAGCAAGGAGCTGTACAACAGAATCCCCAAGAGCAAAATTCTCTGGAATTTCTTTCGTATAAGATAAAGTGGTAAACTCTGGATCATACAGGTTTCTGTTCATGGGAACTGTAACAGTGGCCGTGGCAGTTAATCCCCCATTGTCAGTGGCAAATGACACCCAGCTAGATATTGAAACAAATCACAGTAAGTTAGATATACAGCATTTAAATCTGCAGCTTTTTTTCATTACAATTAACATAACGTGTTATATTTATCAACAAAAACTAATAAAGCTTTATTTTATACATACCACAAAGGAGTTGTCAGTAACAGATGCTAGATTTGATTTGACCCTTACAATGCCAGTAGTGGAGTCTATTAGAAACAAGTTATTTATTCTACTATCGGGCACTAGACTGTAGTTCAGACCAGCAAACTGAGGCTGAAAATGGTTTTTAAAATATTGTTAACAAGAAAACAATACGAAAAAAAAAACAACTAAAATATTACTAGTTTACTAGAATACTAATCTGATGTGTAAAAATTACTCACTGTTATTCCTGTGTCTGGATCAGTTGCAGTTACAGTCGCTATGACTGAGTTTACTGGTAAAGTTTCATTAGCAGTTGTTGCTGTGATACTAGTAGGATTAAATACTGGTGGCCTATTTCTTACAATAATAACTGTCACAGTGGCACTGGCAGATAATGGTGAAAGGCTTATGTCAGAAACTGTTACTGTCACCTGAAATAAATAAATAAATGTTAAAGAACATGCTGTCCAAAAAAACAAACAACAAGTGCCTCAGTACTGAAGAAAAAGCAGAAATACAGAGTAAGAAATGAAGGTCTGTGGAACAGGCCAAGCAGAAATACAGAGTAAGAAATGAAGGTCTGTGGAACAGGCCAAGCAGAAATACAGAGTAAGAAATGAAGGTCTGTGGAACAGGCCAAGCAGAAATACAGAGTAAGAAATGAAGGTCTGTGGAACAGGCCAAGCAGAAATACAGAGTAAGAAATGAAGGTCTGTGGAACAGGCCAAGCAGAAATACAGAGTAAGAAATGAAGGTCTCTGGAACAGGCCAAGCAGAAATACAGAGTAAGAAATGAAGGTCTGTGGAACAGGCCAAGCAGAAATACAGAGTAAGAAATGAAGCTCTGTGGAACAGGCCAAGAAAATTTTGACCAGAAAAAAAAAACAAGAATCTGCCATTCTTTGAGCTGAATATATCAATGTCAATGGCACTGCAGTGGAACCCAGAAAAAAAAAAACACTAGAATTAAGTCATGTAAACTGTAGCTAAAAAAAAGGTAATCTGACAAGGTGGGTGTGAGAAAAGTCTCTAATAAGCCCTGTGTGATGACAAGCTATGATAAAGGCCCTTGGGAATGCAGTGAGTTCAAGAAAATAAGCCATGTAAGCTATTGCAAAGTTTTAATCTTGTCAAAATTATATCATTGTAAAGCAGCAAACATAATTTATAAATAAAACAAACTAAAGATAAATTTCAAACCTATAAAATTATCACATTTTAAGGCAGCTTAATTACCGTATAAACATTTGTATTTCTGTCTAACTGCAAAGAGTTGGCAACAACTAATTTTCCAGTGTCTGTTGCAATGGTGAACAAATTGCTGCTTGGGCTGATACTGGAAATCCTATAAATCAACTGATTATAGGGAGCCTAGAATAAAAATATATATGTATATATAAATGGATGTAGTCGCAGCATACAAGTCAATAAAAATATATATGTATATATAAATGGATGTAGTCGCAACATACAAGTCAATTAAAAAAAAATTTCCAGAGCTGATTATGTTATATTATTTTTTAAACTTTGTCAATTTAGAAATGTTACATACAGTTACATCAGCATCAGTGGCAGAAATATTGACCAGCTCATAGCCCAATGGTACATTCTCCAACACATTTACATTTGCATTGAAAGGTGAAATCACTGGAGCATTGTCATTCTTGTCCTGAAAATATGGATGATGGCAATGTTCAGTTATCTGGCTTATTTCATGCAATAAGTTATGGTCAATTCAAGTGTAAAACAACTTATGTAGCATACATACTAATGGTTACTTAAAAGAACATGTTGCCTCACCAGAACATGAACAATGACTGTAACTTTTGCAAAAACATTTGTTGAGCTCTGACCATCTGTGGTTGTCAGTGTAAAGCTGTACAGGTTCTTTGTTTCATAGTCAAATGAACCTCTCACTGTAATCCTGGCCTCATTTCCAACAGTTACAACATTGAAAGAATTAGCATCAATGCTGCTTCCAATATTGTTCAAGACAAAATTTATGTTAGGAACACTGTCTGCATCAGTAGCCTTTAAAAAATATTTTCAAGAATGCACAGCACTATTTAGTTAATAAGAAAGTAATAAACTGAAAAACTAGTAATAAGTAGATAAAACATACTTTAATATTTTGCTTTGTTTTTTTTTTTTAATAATCTATTTATTTAAAATTTTTTAAAGACAACCTAAAGAAACCTGTCAGTTTTCCTTGTTGAAATATTTGTGGCTGCAGTTTAAAGTTTTGTTATAATCAGTTAGAAATAATCTTAAAACATTTTCTTTCTAACCAATACATATTTAAAAACAATTGCAACTATATTTGTTGAGCCCTAAAACCAGCTTACCTTTATAGACAAAACTAGGGCATTGACTTCATTTTCATAGACACTGACTTCTTTAGTTGTTTCTTCAAATAGTGGAACGTTGTCATTGATATCAGTGATATTTATAGTGACAGGAATAACAGAGGCACGACTTGGACTTCCATTGTCTGAGGCTTTCACAAAAATGACATACTGTTTTTTTACTTCATAATCAAACACAAAGTTGGTCGTCAATTGTCCATTACTTGGACTTATGGTGAATCTACAAAAAGTAAATGTAGAAATATAATTAATACAGCAGCACTGGATTAGCTTGGACAAGAAAACACAATTATTCACTATACAAAGTACAGAAGTATTTATAAAACAGATTTAACATAAAAACCTTATGACGACTAATGTTTTATTTTAAAATTAGCAGTCAAGAAACTTTTTTACACAAGTGTCAGCAATTAGCATCACAATTATGCATCCACTAAATACTATGGTTTAAATTTACAATATATAAGACAACAAAAAAAAACTTACAAATTAGAATCGACTGCTGGGACTATACTATATGAGACAGCAGAGTTTGGTGTGTTTGGCTGATCTGAGTCTGTTGCCTGGATAATTAAACCACACCAAATGTAGAAGTCACAAATTTTTATGGTAATGGAACAGTTAAATGTTTAAATTTGTGTCATCATAAAATTCAGATAAATCTCAACATTAATAATAAAAAAGTAGAATTTCATGAACAATACACCATATAAAATGATTTAAAAAATGTGAAATTATTAGTAGATAAAAAACCCACTCTATGTTACACTTCCTAGAGGTGTTCCCACAGGCTGCCCTTCTGCAACAGTGAACGTGTAGGATGGTGATGTAAAACTGGGATCATTGTCGTTGATGTCCAAGACTTTAACAGTAATTACAGTCTGTGCAGACTATAAAAAATACCAGCAAAAAACGATGCATTTAAACCAATATTTAGAAAAAAAAATAAATGCACTCTAGTTGAGACTCACGACTGCAATGATTTAAAAACAAATTGTTTATCAAATTCGTATATTAATATTGACAAATAAAAAAGCATTTGAATTGATTACTAACATTTCCTTCTGGAACTCTAGCTGTCACTGTAATGTTATGCTCAGGAATAGATTCTCTGTCAAATGTTCTTAGATTGTTCAAATTTAATCTGTAACAGAAAGAAATCTATAATGTAAATTACTAGTAACTACAAAGCTTAAGCCAAAAATACATCTTTTTATTTTAGATATGTAAATAATTTTTACTCTATGTGTTTATAATTACGTTTGGTATATTGAATTACCGTATTATAAATACATACCCATTTAGAGTAAAGAAAGAGTTTGTTTGTGGGGGGCTTTCATTAGTCAGAGTAAAAGTTAAAGATGAAATCAGTGTATCTAGGTCAGTTACCTAAGAATATACAAATGTACATATAAACATCTATAACAACAATAGAAGAGTTGTCAACGGTTTAAGAAAGATTGCAAATTAATAACAAATTATAATTGTGCATGCCTGTAAAAGAACTGTGTTGCCAAAAGTAAGATTATGGCTACCAAGTAATTCTAACTAATCTCAAAATCATTCAATTCATTAATTTTTTTTTAATTGATAGCATAATTTATGGTCTGTGTGGATTAAACTGATAGAATTAAAATAATTCAAAGCACACAACTAAATATGACATAATTATTATTTTAAAGCAACAAGGTGTTGATGTATTTCCTAGTAAGATCTTCAATGCTGAAAAATTAAACTTTTTATATACTTTTTTAATACTTTATTTTAACTTTTTGTATTTTGTTTATGCACAAAAAAATTATTGTAACTTTTACTAAACTGATTTGGGGATGAACAAAAAAAGTATTTTAAGTGACGGTTTGGATTTGTGAATTATGAAGTTTTTACTTTCAGGACAACTTTCTAGCTAGAACATGTATAGGAAGTTTTTACTATGTTTTGAGTAAGAAAAACAGAAATATTATCTACATAAATATCATTATAATAAAATACAATTACAACAGCACTGGTTTAGAACTTACTGGTAGAGTAAACAATGAAGAGCTGACAGGGACACCCTCACTGACATATATAGTATAGTGGTCTGATAGGAAAGTAGGTGCTTGGTTGTTAAAAGGGGTAACAGTGACAACCACTACAGTTTCAACACTGCCAGAAAATGAAAATTTGAAAAATAAAACAAGTACAAACATCCTAAAAGTAAGAATATAACTAAAAATAAATTGAAAAAATTACAGTGGTGCAAATATTACATGAAATATTAGGGAATATATGTTTAAGAAGTATAATGGCTGTTGAGTGATAACTGTAATGCTCCATCTTACCTTCTGACTGGATTGCCTTGATCTGCAACAGTAACATAGACTGTATAAATCTCTCCTGCCATCACTGAGTTCTGAAGCGTCACCGCACCACTTGGGCGACTGACAGCAAATTTGCTGGTTCCATTTGAAGGTGAAACACGTGATAATGAGTAAACAACTGGACCAAAATCTACATCTGTTGCTTGAACCTGAGATCAACAGAAATTTAGATGAAAAAAAAAAAGACTAGGTCAAAGTAATGAATATTTGAATAAATGAACAGGAAAGTATTTTAAGTTCATTTTATTTTTGACAGAATTTAATATTTTCAGTACTAAACTAAAGGTAGTTAATCTTTTTTTTATTTTAATGATACAATGTTTATATTTATTTAAACTTAAGGGTCATCAGAAAAAAAAAACCATAATCAAACATGCTGATAATAGGTGTGTGAAATAATACAACTATATAGCCAGAGTAAACAAACAAAAGAAATATATGATAGTAAACAGCTTACAGTGACAAGCAATCTGGGTGATGTGGAGTAGTTTCCCTGTGGTACTGACACTATGTAGCTGTCTGGTGTTAACACTATCGGGTAGTTATCATTTAAATCTAAAACATTGACAGTCAAACTAACTGAAGCTGAATATCTTGGAACTGCTTGTTTCATGATTGTTACCTTCAATACAAGGAGATTTTTAATTAGAAGTTCTGCATGTTCACAAAAAAAAAAAAAAAAGCAATATTTAGCTATACTTATGACCACTGTACTTAGCTTTTAAAATTAACTTAGATGTACAGCTGTGAACATCTTTTCTGCTATATAATGTATGAATTAAGTAAACCAAGCAATATACAATATTGATAAGCTTACAGTAAATGTATATAGTTTGATGGTTTCATAATCAAGGACAGCATTATTCAGTTGAACAAATCCTTCTTGTGTAACACTAAATGGTCCGTTGCTGACACTAATATCAAACTGTGATGGAGGATCTGATGAAGACTGAAATAAAAAAGAATAGTAGAATGTAAGGGTATCCAACAAATTGCATTAGGCAGTTTCATTAATGACACTATTTTACTTACCCTGTCAGGATCTGTGAATGTAAGCTTCATTAAAGTTGTATTAGCTGCTGAATCAGAATACACTCTCGAACCAACTGGAGAATTCTCAAAGATGTAGCCAATATTTGAAGTGTAAGTAATGATTGGTGGATTCAAGTTGAATATGTCAACAGACATGACTACTGTGGCATAGTCCACCCTTAAATTTGCTGACTGTTCCACTGCCTATAAAAAAAATTAACATGCTTTTAGCAAGATAAAAAAAAAGCTTCTTTATTACAATTGCAAAACACTTGATTTCCTAGGCTTAGCCTGTGTTGTACAAGTTAGTGTTCTATAGATGTAGTGTTCATTTTCAGAACATGGCTACTGAGCCCCTAGCAAGTACAATGAGAGGAATTTTCTGCACCACATTACACTCTTTTTGAAATACTTCACATTATTTAAAGTATACACATAAATTTGTATGAATTAAAAAATTAAATGTGTGATTCTATTAAATACAATGATCCCAGTTCAAATATTCTTTAGAAATAAAAAGTAGCTGAAAATTGTAGCGTAAGAGATCTTATATTTTAACAGGTAAAGATGAAAAGATAACCCCCCCCCCCATGGTAATAATTCAACAATTCAGATAATTACTATCATATATATATATATATATATAAAAGAATGTTTCAAATAAAAAAAAATTTTCTATTACTCTACCTCAATAACAATTTCTAAACTGCTAATGTTGGCTCTGTTAAATATTTTGTTTGCAAATTTTATTATCTCACACCGATATTTTTTGCCACTGTACAAAGATGATCTAGTAGTAAAATGGCTTTCATATCCAGCAGGTTCAGCTAAAATAAATCCATAAAATAAACTAAATGTACAAATCAAATGAGGAAATGTAAAAAAAAAAAATTTGGGTAATTGAAAAAATTTTTTAGGAATTGAGGACATTTGAACAAAATGGAAACAAGCTCCAGCATATTAAGAGATCCTTAGACAATTTTTTAGCTGTACTTTGAAGATTAACTTATTTGTTTACTAGCCTATTGAGACAGGTTTATAATCTAGAGCCTGCAATGGAATAGGAAAGTGGACTGGCTTATAACTAATCAAAAGTCAATACAACTTTTTAGCTAGTGTACCTTTTACAGAAAAACTGAATCATAGATATAACATTTAATTATCCCAGATTTTAATTCACTTTTTTCATTTGATTTTTAGGGACTATCTGTGATCCTTTTATTTATAGTGTGTTATTTCGATGGAATTAAATACTTGTATTTATTGTTTATTATATATTAGGAAAAAGCTTTTTATTTAGTTTTAAGCAATTTTAATTATAATACATTTATAATCATATTTTTCATAAAATATTTGAACTCTTTAAATCAAATAAAACACAAAATTTCTGTTGGTTAAAACTTAATGCTTAAATCTTAAATATCACTGAACTGAAACAAAAAATTTCTAAAAATTAAACTCTTTTTTTCATGAAATAAAATACTTAAGAAAATACTGTAGCAAAGCAAACGGGACATTACAAATTATTGTATTAATTAGGTAAGAATATGTTTTCAGAAGCAAAAAAAAGGCGAATGCTGGCAATGCATGCAAACCAGTTTGGGCATGTCATGAAAATAAAAACAAACCCATGAGGGCACTACTTGTTTTTAGTATCTTTTGTAAGATTCTGAAGAAAGAAAAAAAAAAAGAACAAGATTTTTTTTTTTACATGGCCCTGAAAAGATGAGATGTTTATCTCTGAGATCTTATAAACTCAGGCCATTAAAGTACCACGGGAAATATGGAAGGTACTTTAACCATAACCTGAAAAATTCCCTTGACTATCACCGGAGATAGAACCCAATACCCTCTTGACAAGAGATGAGAGCTTTACTGCATGACCATTCATTATGGTGAGCCATTTTAAGCAATGTCTTCAACCAAACAATGAAGTAGGGAAAAAAATGACACATGAACAAATGATTACCAAAAGTAGAATATGAAGGTTTTTTTTGTGTTGAATCATTTCTTTAAGATCCATATGTATTTATTGCTCTATTCTTCATAATTTATTAAGTTTTAAAATGCATTTACATTACTGTTATGTATTTGCCAATAGATTCTTTACACATTTTCAAAAAACATTTTACATTGACTTTCTTTTTGAGGTTTTAGTGCAAAGATAAATGAAATTTTCATCTTAGCTTTGATCAGAAATAATTTTTTTTGTCTTATTTCAATTTAGGACAATTTGAGTATGTTGCATTTAAATTGAAAATATCACTGCAATAAGTTCAACGAAAAAGCTAAATACAATGTCATTCCATCTTTTAAAATGATCAATGGATTTATTTTTCATTCACAAGAATTTTACAACAATCAATCTCACTTTGTCTGATTGTGCATGTTACTGTAGAGTTCAAAGTATCTCTGTCCTGCATCAACATGTAGACTGTTGGATTGGAGGCATCTGATGGATCAGGTTTCAAATCTAAATTTATTTCCTAGAAGAAATCATGCAATCAAAAATAAATAGTTTAAGTATAACATTTTTTAAAGTCAATTCTATATTTTTTCAACATACTACGAATATTTATTACTAAGTCACAATTACTTCTCATAATACACACTCAAGCATACACCACCTTTAATGTATGTCTCAATACATACTACCAGAAACACATGAGCAAAAACTGATGAGTAATAGTAAAGGTCCTTTAGCCCAATAGGCCTTTAGGGCAGCTGTAGTGTAGAATTCATATGTAATGAAGGGATTGTGTGGTTAACACTAGCCCAGCTGACTTTACTTCCCAATCCAATGTCTGGTACCCATTTAAAGCTGGGTGGAATTAGGGGACTTATGTCCTGGAAAAATTGTTTTGATACTCTCAGATGATCGAACCCAGGACTCTCAGGTCAACAATAAAGCTCTCTCCACTACATGAGTCACAAGAAACCATTTCCACCATCCCATTAGTAGTCAAACTGTCCAGTCATTTTTACAAAATACCTGTATTGTAGGTATGGGCAAACTAATGCCCACTGACCAGTTACTGCTTGTTTATCCTTCCACCACTATGCTCCTATCCATCATTTACATAAATGAGTTTTACATTTAATATGTTTAAGGTCATATAAATACTTTAATCATATGCTCTTCAAATTTATCAAATTTAAGAGACCATCATGGACTGCAATTCCAAAAGTTTACACTTTAATCACTAAATGTCAATGTCAGGTCTGAAAAAAAAATAACCTGTTTTTTTTTAAGTGAAAGTTGTCATGTATTCAAAAAATTATCTGATAGTGTTTATTTAGCACAGTCACCATGATTGTGTTATTTCAATACTTTTCATATAACAAGCAATGTCTACCTGTGTTTTAGCAAGATATAGTTGCATGCATGTAGTATGTTTAAATAACATGAAAATTATAAATAAATTGAAGCAAGAGACAAGTGCACACACACATGAATATGTGTTTAGTATATTACAAATGCATCAATCTTGAATAGTGAAAATGTAAAACGTGTGAAGACACTAAGTCACTTGCATATATTCACTGTTAGAGTTGCACATATAATAATATTTAATGAAAAGAATTTTAAAAAAATGTTTATGCAAATTTTGCCCTATTTTCATAACTTGGTTTTCTCCTACTTACTGATGAGTTTCCTGAATAGACGGAAGTCAGATATTTTGGTCTGATGCATGACTTGCTGTTTGGTTGTGAGCTCTGGATACAGCTTGGATAAATAAATTCTGGACCTTGGTCATCTCCATCAGTGATAATCACCCTCAATGTTGTGAGACTTGATCTCTGAGTGGACGCTGGTACAGCGTTATCCTTTAGAATAAAACATTACATAGATTAGTTAAAAAATAGAATTATTTTTTAAGTGTTTAAGCTTCTTCAAAAAATGTCTTCTGTTATACATACCTTGGCAATGACAGTTATATTGTAGAAAGTCTGAGAGATATCTCCAGTTTGTCTGTACATACTTTCAAAGTCTAGTGGACTGAATACAGACAATATACCTTCTTGGTCTGATGGCAAGTAAAAATACTGGGTTCCATTGAAGTTATACTGTAGAAAGATTATTTAGCAAGTTCACTGTCAATTTACCCTAATACCATGTCATGTACAGAAAAAATATATCTGCTATGATTAATTGTTTAAAATTTCACCTGTGAAATGCCAGGAGTCAAAATGTAAGTAATCTGTTTGTTAGGTCCTTCATCTAAATCATCTGCTAGTATTCCTCTGAAGACAGTTACACCCACTGGAGTCAACTAAAATTTTGTTTCAAAAGGAGAAATAAAGTCATATGAGAATCTTATCATAATTAAATTTTGCAATAAAAAAATTAAACACTAATATATATTTAAGAACAAAATGTTGTTACCTCATTGACTCTGACAGTATATGGAGCATTGATAAAATATGGAGAGTTGTCATTGACATCAAGGATCTGAATTTTAAATATTCTATACTGTACAGTCTGAAAAAAAGGGATAAGTATGACTTTCATGTCTTAGCTGAATGGAGAATTAATGTAAACAAATTTTCCGAGATTGACAATTATTATAACTCATTATATTCAAAAAATTTTTTAGCTTTAGCTATGAAAAATAAAAATGTGTGTTTACTGGAGATCCTTGGGTCTCAGTACACGATATTATGTACTGTAGAATATTCACATCATCAGCTGTAGAGGATGAATTTCCCTACATAAAGAAACACAAACACTCTCAGTTTATTTTGAATTTAGAACCTGATTCTTTTAATATGACAGTAATTGTGGATAAGTTATAAACCAGAATCTAAATAACTTATTAAAAAAAAAAATTTTAAATGCACAGATATGGAGTCGTATATTAAAATTGTATGCAACATGTATTTTGTCAAATATATTTTAAACCTTTCACTGATGTCCTTTGTTCAAATAAAACAATTAAAAATATGAATCAAAAATACCTATGGCACTAATTAGTTTAATAGAAAATATTCAAAAGTGTAGGTTCAATCTCCATTTCTACTTTGTCTAACATGATAATACATTTGAGCCTTGCCAATCTTCCAAAGAACGTTGTAAAACTGACAAGCTATTATACTAAGCTAATTGAGTTCATATACTTCTCCCAGGCATAATATTATTGTCACTGCATTTCCAAAGGGAATAAGATCCTAAAAAGAGAACTTATGTAAGGATACAGATTTATTTTAAGCAACCTTTGCATTCTGTCCATTAATGATGTATGTTTGTTCATTTATTGGTGATCTAAGTAAAATGTAAAAGTTAAATTAGCAACATAATCAATCTGATAGAAACATGAGGATAAGATATAGCCTTTCTGAATGCAATGAATAACAAATTATGTAGTTAGTTTAAAAAAGTGCATGGAATTAAAAAAAGTGAAATAGCTCACGTCTCTGTTGATTCCTTTGATCATTCTTACTGTGTATTTGTTAGTTACTGAATTCCATTGGTGAGTAAAATAATCGGGAAATTTAAACTGGTTTGTTGTGTCTTGAGGATCAAAGTCAATCACAACACTAAAAGGTTCTGTTCCACTTGTAAATATTGCTTGTGTATATGTAGAATCTAAAAATTAAACCAAAAACTATTCTATTCTACTTGTAAATATATCTTAGATATAACAGAGAGATCATAATATGTATTAGAAGTGCTTGTAATAAATGGGACATTCATGAAAGAAAATCACCCAGACACATGGAGTACAGCAACCGAATACCAGGAAGCACATATAATTGTTAATTCTGTGAAAGTTGTAAATGATAAAACCGAAAGAGGGGTGAAACTCATTTCAGATTATGCAAAAGTTTTAACGAAAGATGAAATTCAATTGCAATATATTTTGTTGACCCTTAAATCTAATAATTTCAAGTTCATTGATCAACCCCTAATTATAAAATTATCTTCATAATATTTTGCAGAGTTTATTTTTTAATTAAAAGGAACTCTATAATGGGTTGAGAGTCCAATTTCGAGCAGTTTGATATTTTTTTATCACCCTAATGGTCATTGAAACTTTCTTTTAAGGCTTGAGAATTGAACCCAGGACCCTACACCATGCGACCATCCACAATCTTAAATTGGGATAGAAACTGGAACAGTCGCTGGCCTATACCGCATAGGCCTAACCATACGTTCCCTGAACTTATCACTGGAAATTCCCATTTAGGAATCACAAGGTTCCTTACTGTTAAAAAACAATTTTTTTCTTATAAAAATGTATTAATGTATACCATTAAGAGGCAAAGTTGGCGAGTCATTTTCTGGAAATGTTATTATAATAGTGGCATCACTTGAGCAAGCTGAAATAGGATCGGAACTAAGTCAAGTCATTAAGTTAAATGGTCACAATAAAATACTTCTGTGCTCTTTACACTTTTAAAGCTAATTTGTATACATCGATTTGATAATTATAAATATTTAAAAAAGGCAGGTATATTAAATATTAACTAAAAGTAATAATTACTATCTTTAAAAATAAGAATACAAATTACATAACAAACATACTAATATTTATTTCTCTGAACAAATGAAAAACGTTGTGTAGGCCTATACCAGTAAGTTCAACTACTCTAATTTAAAATGATTCAAAACCATTTGAGAAGTTTGATTGTCATTGTAAGACTCAAAAATTATGTATTAACTAGAACTGTCAGTACTATTTTAATATTTGGAATTTTCAATGTATTGTTTTTAAAATTTAATAGAATCACGAGACTCAAATAAAAGTAATGTTCCTTTAGCCCTAACGGGCCAGATGAAGTGTAGAATTCACCTGTTAAACCTCGGCTTATGAAGGGTTTGTGTGGTTAGCACAACGCCCAGCGGCGTTTACTTCCCCAACTTAAGCCAGGTATCCATTTAAGGCTGGGTGGAGTTGTGGGACAACTTTTTACCGAATTAGAATTATATCTGGAAAAATTCCACCACTCGGCCATCCACCCAACCATGAGACTCAAAATGTAACTAAATATCACAGAGCATTGTATCTAGGCAAAATAAAAAGTCTCACCACTTTGAGCTTCTGCTACTGAAAAAAATAAAATGCAAAATATAAAACTGTATTTTTGAATTAAATGAACCATTTGTTTCATGGCAGTGTTGATCAGTCTAGCAGTGTGGTTGTCTGAAACAAAACAAAAAACGACTCATGGACAAATACTTGGCAGGCCATATCTCAAAACTATCATTTTTTTTTAAAGCTATTGGTCTTACATTTATATATATATATATATATATATATATATATATATATATATATATATATATATAGAGAGAGAGAGAGAGAGAGAGAGAGAGAGAGAGTAATATATATGTTTGAAACATGATAAATCGGAGATGTTCTTAAGTTTATGGAGCCCTAGAGGCGGTCGTGGGAAAGTTTGGTTGTGATATAAACTACGAGGGGGGGGGGGTGGTGGTGAAGAAATGCATGTACATTAGTTTTGTTAAAGTTACCTCCTAAGAACTGTATTGGTGCACTTATTAACACACGAAGTTATTTACTAACGACCCCTGTGTATATATACAGAGATAATACAACGATAGCTTTGGGTGGGTTTACTAAGTACATGGAAGTGTGTGCACAAAGATGTAGAAATTTGTAGTCAATAGCCAAGTTGTGATACAAAAAAAAAATAGTTTTAAATTTGCTCGAACTCTGACGGTGTTATCTAAATAAATATCCAGTGTTATTTGACTCCAAACAATATGACGGCATCTGAAGTGGCGTCACTACCGTTAGCGGCTCCCGCGCCTCACTCTCAAATGTCGCGCAATTCTCCTATAAACCTACTAAACTGGTGAAATGTTGGCCCTTGCTGATGGCAAAGGAGTTGCCGACCGCCTCACTCACCGCTCCTCCTTAGCTATGCCACTGCTTGTCCCATTATTTCCTATTCTCAACATTACACAGGGTGATTTCCGTTAACAAAAAAATGCACAAAGAAGGGCGAAATGTGACTTGTTTTATTTTGTTCCTACAAGGTCAGCAGTACAGAAAAAACAGAAACAGTCTGTGTGTTTACATTACATTACATGTTTGCTGAGCAAACATAACAAAATGTTTGAAGTTTACAAAAAGAGACCACTTGGCAGCTAGGGTCTTCTCCATGACGACCCGTGTAGACGTAGGTAATGATCTGAAATAGAGTAGATAAATTTATAAGGCTGTGGCTATACGGACCCGGGTCCCAATAAAATCCGATTGTTATTCGGACCCGTGGCAAATATGCACTAAGCTTAGCTATATTTAAACTTTATTAGACGGAACCCGAAAAAATAATAATACAGAGTCCGCTTAGTGGAACCCTAGACACTGAGTAACGATTAAATCATACAATTCAAACAATTATAAAAAAATAAACAAAAACCAATAATAACGTTTATGTATAGCTAAGCTAAGTGCATATTTGCCACGGGTCCGAATAACAATCAGACTTTATTGGGACGGGGTCCGAATAAAAATCGGAGTTTATTGGTACCCGGGTCCGAATAGTCACTTCGAATTTATAAATAATAAATATAAATACTGAAGTCTTTAAAATATTTTAAATAATGTATCATTTTACTATTTGCTAATTTGATCATTGAAATAACTTTTTATTACTTATGAAAATGGCGACTAGTGAAACCTCGGTCGAAAATAATGATATGATTCTGGATGCACTGAAATGGTTTGTTTTTAGTAAAACCGACATGCGTATATTTTTCAAGTTCCTGACTATGGGGCAGCCCCGTAACGTGAAAATTCTACAGCAGTGGCCAGGCATTCTACAGCAGGGGTCAGGCAATAGCAGGGGGGCAGGTAATACATTTTACTAAGTAGAACAAATAAGCTGAGGGCGGCCAGACAAAACGCAGGGGCCCCCCACACGCTACGGGCTTGCTATGGGGGGTGAACGCGACAAAATTTGCATAACTTTTTATCAGCGGCATGTTTGCGTGTCGCAATTACACAAATTTTTGTCTCGTGTGATACTATCTTATTAGGGAGCCGGAGCCGTCATATTTGTGGGAGCCGGAGCCGGAGCCGAAAAAATTTTTGGCGGCTCCGCAAGCCTGGTAATGATGTTGTTGCGGTCTCCTATTTATAAAAAGCGACACGAGAGAACCACTTTTCTTGTTAATATCGTAGCTGACAAAGTTTAAAGAGTATATGCAGGGCCGGATTTACAATTTAAGGGGCCCTAGGCCAACAAAAAATTTGAGGCACCCTTTTGGAAAAATAAAAAATATTGCCAAGTTTTTTTTTTAATCAGTGTATTCTAATCAACATTTTGGGGGTCCCTTATTTCACGTGGCCCCCCTAGGCCAATGCCTATCTGTAAATCCGGCCCTGCGTGTATACAATCAATGTTATCACTGGTGCACAGATGCTGGCAAACTTGATTTCATTATATGAGTTTTTAGCCACTCAAAAATAAAGAATGTGTTTAACTCGCGCCTGGGGTACAATACCTTTTTGGGCCCCACCCCCATTTGAAAACCACACAATATTAGATGTAAAATATACCATTTGGCGCCCCTTTGTCAGTAGCACCCGGGGCATGATGCCCCCTTGCCCCCCCCCTCACTTCGCCACTGTAGTAGAGTGCTTACTGTAACGTATGGTTTAAATACTTGACTGTGAACACATCAACAATAGATCTTCACTACACACCTGTCTAGAGAAGCGGATTTAAAGGCACACAAAATGGTCGAAATGCGTTTGTGTGTGTGTGAGTGTGTGTGTGAGTGTGTGTGTGTGTGTGTGAGTGTGTGTGTGAGTGTGTAACTCTTACGAGATCAGTGCTCGATTTAACAAAAAAAAAACCAGTGCCGGGGATGAAAAAAAATGTCTGCAGAGCCGGGGATGGATAAATGTCTATGATTTCATCCCCCGGCAGGGACATACATGTATTAGCTAAAGCAGAGCCGGGAATGACAGGTCTGAGTGCCGTGGTTATCCCCGGCGGTAAATCGAGCCCTGTAGGAGATAGGGTTGGACTTGAGAGACCGGAGACTATTGCCTTCGATGTTGTTAGATACAAAGATGTCTAGCAAGTAGGAGTAAGACTAATGATGGTAGACATGGGTGGTAGACGTAACGACCAGGTGAGGAGAAAACATTAGTCTAGTAAAACAGCAAACAATTGAGAAGAAGGCCGTGGGTGACGTCGGACAGCCTAGAACTAGACCAGTGGTTGGCAAACTTATCAGCCAAAGAGCCAGATATGAACATTACAACAATTTAAAAAAAAAAAAATTTGGGAACCAAATCTGCTTGTTTGGTAAACTTTTATTACACTAAATAAGTAGTACACTAGATAAAACTAAATGCCAGAGATGCACGTAAGGAGCCAAAGAACCACATGCAGCGCTGGAGCCGCACTTTGTCGACCACTGGCCTAGGAGAATTAAACAATGACAACCACGTGACGCTACTTAGAGAGAATAGAATAGAAAGGACCACATGGAAGTACACTGTGACGTAATAAAGTAATTAAGGCGCGGACGTTGGTATCCGGACAAAACCCCCATCGGACAAAACCCCACTGGACCTCTCCCCTATATTTATTATAAAATCTATTATTTGGCCCTCATTTTTATTAAAAAATGTAATATAATACCTGGATGAAAAAATATATATAAATACGTATTTTTAAGATATTTTTGTTTCAAAGTAAGCTGCATTAGCCCGTCGAACCACAGTGGTCTAAAGTCAATCTCTTGTTAATTTTACATCAACAGGCAGCTTATCTTACAAGGTAAAAAAAAAAATTAAAGGTTTTAGCCCAAGGCCAATACTGACTTTATTCTACCTATTAATTCTCGCGCCAGACACACATTGTATAGCAGACGGTAAAACAAACAGCATAAGAACCACAATGGTCGAAAGCCAATCCTTTATTTAGATAAAACAGCACAGAAACATGTCTAATGATAGACTGTATTGACAGACATGATATCTCTTATATCGACACACATTTCCCTCAGCCCATGGACAACTTCATGTATATATAAGTATTAATAATATTGACTTATTTTAAATCCTAATAATTTGGGGGTTTTGTCCGCTGGTGGTGTTGTCCGCTGGTGGTTTTGTCCGCTGGGGGGGGGGGATTTCCGCTGGGGGTTTTGTCCTACACTCGCGGACGTTAGTAGTATAAATACGGCTGGAATTGGAGAGATTTGAGAAGTACTTGTTGAGAGAGATATACTTGATAAGAGATGAAGCTGAGAAAGAGTTGAGTAAAAGACGAAACGGCAAGTACAAGTCGAGAATAGGTACAGAATCGAGGAATCTTTGGTTAGTCAGGGACTTATTGAATTATTGCGGACATTAAGAGTTATTTTCATGTATGGACTTAACGATCTGTGTAAATAGATGTAAACAAATAGTTGTGTCATCAACGCATCTCATTCGATTGCTCTAAGGGATAAGTAGTAAAAGTGAAAGAGGCAGGTAGTAATCTAATTGGTATCTCCCGGTTTAATTAAATGAAACCAACCCGTAACAGTTGGCACTTCCCCCCCCCCTCTTGATCTTGACACCATACTCCAGGGCATTGCGTTATAAGTGAGAGAACCATATACAGCATGGAATGCACTTATGATAACAGTTCTGGGTCCCTCGTACAAGGCCGAAAAATTGAATAAACTAGTCACTATTCAGTAAAGGCCGAACTTCTTTAAGTGAATTATATCTTCTGAGGCATATATCGATTACTAGTGAAGACTACACACACGTGATCAATTAATTGAACATAGAAAATCAGAGCCATAAAAAAAAAATAGTTCTCGTCATATGTGAAACATATCAGAGCATTTATGAAAGGAAATTTGAATGGGCGCCATTAAGCAACATGGGTAGCAAGGCTCGATTCACAGCCGGGAATATCCCCGGCACTGAGAACTGTCATCCCCGGCTCTGCTTTAGCTAATATATCCCAGCCGGGGATGAAATCATAGACATTTAACCCCGGCTCTGCAGAAATTATTGTTCATCCCCCGCACTGGTTTTTTCTTAAATCGAGCACTGATGGGTAGATTTGATAAGTAGTTTGAAGATAAAACCAATCAGTGTTTTTGGCACTCAAAATAGCCCGAAAATGTTTTGATTGAATAATAAAATAAGCAACTTTTAACTGATTAGAATGTGCTAATATAATTGTAGTAGATCCAAGCAAAGAAGTTTTATTTAAAATGAATGTGTTTCCAAAAAAGTGTCTTTTCAAAAGAATGTGTCTATCAATCTATCTTAACGAGGTTTTTATGACTACGGGTGTGTGTGGGGGGAAGGGGGAGGGTCGGGAGGGAGGGAGGGAGAGGGTCCTCCTCATACTCCCTTTTATCCCAGATTACTCCCCAGGCCCGAAGCGTGCGGGGTGCTAGGGGGGCCGGCCCCCCTGCATTTTGTCTGGTCCCCCCTGCTTATTTGTTCTATTTAGTAAAATTTATTACCTGGCCCCCTGCTATTGCCTGGCCCCTACTGTAGAATGCCTGGCCCCTCCTGTAGAATTTTCACGCTACGGGGCTGTTACTCCCAGAAAAATGTGGTCACTATAGTTTACATAACTTAGAACCATTCAAACTAAACGTGGTAAGGATTTTTAGCATCATAGTCAAACATTCACATTGAGTGGGACAGGTGGTCGAGTGGTGCAGATGCTTGACTCTCGTCCTGAGAGTCTTGGGTTCGATCCTCGTTGAGACCCAAGAAAACTTTTCCAGGTCAAAGTTTGTTTCAAATGCAAATAAATAACAATGTTTACAATACCTGAACCATAATAATATACAGATGTATAGTTAAGTTTAAATTGAAATAAAAATGAACATACGTGTGATGTAAAAATTGTGTTTAATCGCCGCAACTTAAAGAACTTCTTTTTCACGTCTGCTCACATTTAATCTGTGCGTCTGCTTAGTAGCAGACGATCGAGTTATCTACCTCAGAAATACAACTTATGTAAGAAAAAAAAATTCTTTACCGAGAATAAATTATCCAACGATACGTAGTATGTCTAATTCTTTTTGGTTAGTTATTTTTCTTTACATTTTATTTTTATCATAGCGCAAGAACATCAAGGAAGTATAACGTAGTAGCCACGGTGTAAATAAAACTTCAGTCAGAAATATGTAATCGTACTTTTCATTCCTGAAAGATTTTTTTGTTCAGTACGTAGATCCGGGTGATACAATGGGTTTTACAATGGCGGTGCTGTATAGCCATGTCTTTAAATATATTCGAACTATATAATACAGGGACGGATCCAACAATGAAAGACTGTTTAATTCAAGGGTGGGACTATTTTTTTTTTAAATCGCGGGCCACATTGGGCTTTTAATTTGTGAGAAATGAGAAACAAATAGCACATGGATGAATATTTTTTTTATATGAGCTAATACTAATACTAACTGTACTTGAAATTACACGCTCAGGCGGGATAAAACAGCCATGTACTTTGCACATGTGCCGTTATCCAATGGTTGACTATTTTGTCCAGACGGTATTTAATTTAGAATATGTGTCAAGAATTATTTAATAATTCGTTGGACCGGTCGTGGCCTAGAGGCATGGCTGTGCGTAAACACGGGATGTGGTTGTGAGTGTTTCCCTACAGAGCAGTGTAACTCAAAAATCAGGAAACAAACGAAAATTATCGAACACATTTTCCGATTAGCAAAATCACGTTTAGTTAAAACTAATAAGACGGGTAGCGTTAATGGCTACTGTACAAGCCAGCAAAAAAACAGAAACCATCGTAACAGAAAAGTCTCTAGTTATCGACACACAAAAAAATCCTCCAGTCCCCACGTGGGACGCTGACCATTTCAACTCGTCTCGCCTCCAAAAGCACGTCTCGCTCCATTGCAGTCTCATACTCAACTGACCCGTGGTCTCGCTCACATCTAGCTCGTCCATGTGCAACCCATGGCAGCAGGAGATATTTCGTACACACACGCAACACAATGTGGTGATACACACACACACACACAAATGGAGGACACACACACACATACACTATTGTTGGGGGGAAGGGAAAGGGGCATGCCTAAAAATGATTGTACATTCAGGTGTTCTCAAGTGGATTAAAAGGGGTCAGTTTTCAAAGATTATAAGGGGGGCACGCCTTTTTTTGTTTAGAGCCCACAAATTGGCTTTGTCCAGGGCAACACAATGGCCCAGAATTTATTTTACATAGGGCCCCAAATGTATCTTGAACCGAGGCCCCAAAATGTATTTTAAACCAGGGCCCCAAAATGTATCTTAAACCAGGGCCCCAAAATGTATCTTAAATCGGGGCCTCAAATGTATCTTGCACCGGGGCCCCAAATGTATCTTACACCGGGGCCCCAAAACGTATCTTAAACCGGGGCCCCAAAACGTATCTTAAACCGGGGCCCCAAAATGTATCTTAAACCAGGGCCCCAAAATGTATCTTTACCTAAGGCCACCAAAAACGTACGAACAGACAGACTATAATCGTAAGGTAATTTCCACACAAAACTGAGTCTCAAAAGCTGGACAGCCTAATTATAACAAGAAGCCACGCTTAGTTCCCACAAAACAACATATACACCATTAACCAAAACAGATTTAAGGGGCCCTAAAGAGTCCAATTGTATACCCCCTGAGATATGTCTCTCTTTATCTAAAGGGCCCAACATTTTCTTCCGCACCCAGGGCATCAACTGACCCAAGTCCGCCCCTGTGTACGTTTATAACCTTTGGGTGTGATCGGCCAACCTGGCATCTAAGGGAATTAGGTTAAAGGACAACAGATAGTTGGTCAATACAACTGGTCGGCGATTTCAGCCCCCTGCAAGTTGTGTGTAGTAGAAGAAGGATCGCCCGCTTAAATACTGTGCACCCTTTAATCCTTTTGGAGTACCGGTCACGTGATTGACATACATTTATAATCTTTGTTCTCAGATGTTTAAAAAGAAATAAAATACATCAATGTTTAACTCACGTGAGTCCTGCACAATCGTCTTTTTAAAAACAACAACAACAGGGAAAAAGCAACACTAACGTCTTTTGTTATCCCGTTCATAAAATACTGCAAAGAGTTCACAACAAGTTACTGTCACGTTTTATGAATAGCCTTGTTTGAAAACACACACATAAATTGCTGAATGAATTGTTATCATAAATTTCTGATTTTTTTTTTCTATTCGATGACTGACTTTTTAAAGCAAAACGATAGTAAGATAGTGAAGATATATTTATTGAGATAATGTCCTAGATAGTGAAGATATATTTATTGAGATAATGTCCTTACCTAACAATCGAAGATCTCTACAAGGTTCTATAACTCTTTTATTCCAATTCCCCTCTGTATGAATCACCAACGCGTATGTATTTTACCTATTTAGTTCAATGAACGAGGAAGTAAAACATTAACACATACATTTAGAAAAAAAAATAACTGCTATCTTTCAAGACTATTTGTATTTAAAAAAACAAGTTTTCAAAAGCAGAATTTCGACAGGGTGCGATATTTTTTTTAAAACAAAAACAACATAACCGCCTGCTACAAACTCTTAACAGACAGACGTGGCAAAGTAGGCAACGTCAAGAGCAGGGGCTGGCAAACTTTTGAAACCACGGGCCACAATGGGTTCTTACATTTGACACTTGGGATAGGACCAAAAGCGAATGAAATAATTCGAATTGAGTGTTAACATGAGTAAGCGGAAATTTTTTTTCTTCCTTATTACAGATCAGCCAATCAGTGCACCGGAACTGACAATCAAGCTATGAAATAATTATCCGTTGCGCCTTGGGGGGGGGGGGGGTCCCTGGAATGTGACTAGATGTGACAGGGAGTGAGTTTCCAGAACATCACAACATCGTACAAAAAAAATTGGCCCTGAAATAAAAGCAGCAGCATAACCTTGAAAACACAAGACTATTATTTGTTATTCCATTTTTAAATTAGTCCATGACCACTAGTCCAGTGGTGGTGAACCTTTTTGGGGCCGCGTGCCCAAAATTCAGCCAAAAACACTTATTTATAGCAAAGTACCAACACTCCAATTGAAATTAAAGGAAGTGATAGTGTAGTAGCGTGCCGACTGATGAGGCTCTGCGTACCATAGGTTCGCCTCCATTGCCCTAGTCAATACCTCGACAGAAGTAAATAGAAGTATGATAGCCCGTATCATCATTTGTAGCAGTGTGTTCTTTACACTTGTAATGGTCATGCCAATTGTAATGTTCACATTGGAAAGAAAGATGTTCTGTAGATGTACGACACAATTTGACACAAAGTAAACATCATAACTACTGCAGTGTGTTCGTTACACTGTGTAATGGTCATGCCAATTGTAATGTTCACATTGGAAAGAAAGATGTTCTGTAGATGTACGACACAATTTGACACAAAGTAAACATCATTTCTACTGCAGCGGTTCTCAATGGGCCGCTGACTGTGCTGCATCAGATTTATTAAGACTACAGTGTGGCAAAAGTTACTTGCAGTGCGCAACTTTAGCAGGAAATTCAAAACGCAACTTTAGCAGGAAATTCAAAACGCAACTTTAGCAGAAAATTCAAAACGCAACTTTAGCAGGAAATTCAAAACGCAACTTTGGCAGGAAATTCAAAACGCAACTTTGGCAGGAAATTCAAAACGCACCTTTGGCAGGAAATTCAAAACGCAACTTTGGCAGGAAATTCAAAACGTGTGCGCTACATATGCCTTCTAAGCAAAACATTAGTGCGCTCTGTAGTAATGTTTGTGCACGCTGTGGCAAGTAGTGCGCATGCCGCACAGATGTTTACAGCTTAGAGTAAACATTAATCCTTGACGAATTTTAGATGGGAAGCGAAAAAATTAATAAAATTTATAATGAAAGGGTTGAGAATCAAATGTATAATTAATTACAACTATTATTTAAAGATTAGTACGTCTGTAAAGTAAAGGGAGAACACATTGTTTGATACATTCAAATATCACCTGATTAAAAAAAAAAAAGTTGTCTGGAGAACTGAACAAGTCTTTTAGACTTGCCAACTCTAGTAAAAAATGATGTCTTTATACAATCAGATGCAAACAAGTACTGGACAAACATTAAAAATTGATTTTTTTTTTGGTACATATTGGACAATTTAAGGTCATGTTGATAGTGATAATGGTGGTTTTCAAAATACTCATACTTGATTTATCAAGAATATTTATATAGGCCTATAATTTTATTCAGATTTTCTTTTTTCTTTCTTTCTTTCGTTACAGGTGGGTTGCAAAATCAATCAATACATTACCTTAATTGTTTACATCTACTAGCAAAAGGCAACCCCCTTCTAATATTAATTTCTATTGAATCTGGTGCTAAGAGAACCCTGCCATGTGTTTATGCCTTAAATCGCTGGGAGCCTCTGCCTAGAGCCCCTAAAGACCCAAGAACGGCACTGATAGAAGGGCACACAAAAACCTTTTTAGAATGAAATAAAAAATATAACATTACATTGAGGAACCGTAGAAACATTGGTATTAGTGGCTGGGTATTGAGGGGTTCAAACCTGCAACCTACAGCATGCAGTTCTGGCTGACAGCCAAAGTACCTCTGAGACACAATAATGTTGATAGCATGCTACTGATATCTGACTTTTTAAAAATAAAATGAGTCCAATTTATATACATACACCTCCAACTAAAAAACCAGTTCTTTTAAATTAGCAAAAAAAAAAAAAGGAATCTTTCATATACTCATTAAGGTCTTTTATAAGGGGTAATACACTGGCTTTGTTATAATTTTTTTTATAATGCCGTTTAATGAGTTATTGATTGTTAAGTTTTATAGATTTCTTCTTTCTGTTCCTTTTAGTCCATGTAGGATCTCAACTGAGTCCCGCCAACTGACACAGTTTTGGGAAGTCTTCTTTAATGGACCCCAAATTAATCCTTGCTATTTATGTCATTCTTTTTTTTAAAGAAAAGCAGAGCTTATTTCATAGTTATGATAGATCTCAAATGTAAAAGATGCATTGTTTAGAATAAAGAATAAATGGAGACAATTATATGATATTTGTTGACATAGCAAGGTAATGTAATAAATAAAAATAACCTCACTTAATCTTTTTTAAATAGGCTTAAGTGTTGAATTGTATGTGGCAACCAGAATTTTAATAAGCGTAACACAAAAGGTAAAGTTTGGTGGGACATCCTGAGAAAAAGTCACAATTGGTTCATGAAAACTGACTGAAAATTTTCTTGAAGAGCAAATTCTTTTAGAATACATTACATGTATTTGCATTATGTAATTTTTGTGTCATGCATAGTTGGATTGAATTTAACTATGCAATTAGTGTTGTAATTATGAAATAATAATAGACATGTAAATTTCTTAGAAAATAACAGCCTTAAGAAGTGTTATGAGACAGGAAGAATAAAAAAAAATTATCCATAATAATTTACTGAACTTGCTGTGTAGGAAGTGCTGTGAAGTGTTTGGCTGGATCAGTAGAAACTCTCTGAGAGACTGTGATGAGTCCAGTGTAACTGTTGATACTAAAGTAATAAGCTGGACTTCTGCTTGGGTCTAGTTTAAACAATATTAAATTTTCTGGTGACTGAGGAAAACAGAAAAAAAAAACATTTCTTTATTATATATGTTAATTAAAATTAATTAATTTCTTCTACTGTGACATATTAGCCATTGTAAAAAAACATAATACAAAAATTAGAAAAAATTGCATACCAAAGGATCACTGTCTGCAGCTCCAACAGTTATAACACTAGACCCAGGTGGGGAGTAGTCTTCAATTGTGAAAACTGTTGGACTCAGGTTACAGCGGAAGTAAATGGTCAGTGTTGTACTGATGGCTTCTGAAGGTACTTTATCATCATAGGCTTCAATAAACAGCTGAAAATAAATATTTGTACAAAATTAAAACAACACTGACATCAAACGCAAATTAAGAAATGAATAGTTAAATTAGAAAAAGCCGAAATTTCCTTTAAGCCATACCACAACACTGTAGCGGTTGTTCATAGTAGGGCTGTTGTCTAATCTCTGTGTAAGAGACACCCTGCCATTGTTTTCATCTATTCTGAAAAATCTCTCAGCATCCCCAAGGACACCACCAGCTATTCGGTATTTTAGATTGCCCTGTGGAAGTTTATACGCTCATTATCACAACCAAGTAAAAAAAATTAGCTCCTGAGCATAATTAAATAGTTAAGAAAATGTAAAAATAAAATGTTTCTTCTTTAGTATGGACTTCATCTATAGACAAGAAAGAGACAAACATGTGCCACAAAACTAACCGTCAGATTCTGTTTAGTTGCCAGGATGTTGGCCAGTACCTCACTGTTGGGTACAGCATTGATGTTGATTGTTGCGTTGTATGGGGCATTGACAAAAGATGGAGGTAAAGAGACAGTGCCACTGCTGACGTTAATTCTAACTGGCTGGGTGCTGGTTTTAGCTGGATTATGGTTGTCAGTGACTAGGACATCAAACTTAAAAAACAAGATGCTCTTACAATAGTTGAAAATTACTTCACATAGTTCTCATAGTTTAGCTACTATTTTTAATGATGTGCACAAATTGAAACAGTGATAAGTTGCCAGACAGTCAGTAAACACTCTAAATAACATCAAAATGCTAAGAGATCTTGTGTGAAAGAGATATGACTTACTGCATATGTTCCTGGTCCAGTCAGTGGTTTGATCAGAATGATTCGTCCAGTTGTACTGTCTACAATAAAATTACTACTACTGTTGTCATTAGGATTTACTTTACTAAACGTCAGACGATCCTGAAAATAAAATATTGACAATTCAAAAGAGTGCATTTATAAGCCACTGTGATTAGACCAAGAGAACAATAAGTTTTAAAAATGTAAGCAATAATAATAAAATAAATAAATAAATACTTACACCATCAGCATCACTGGCTGTCAGTAACAGGACAGTTTCACCAGGTGGGAAGTTGGTATTAATGTTGGCTGTGGAGGGTCCGGTAAAAACAGGTCCATTCTCATTACGGATAACGTTAACTGTCAGATTTCTAGTGACCTTGTTATTTGGCCAGTTCATGTCATACACCTGGATGGGGACCTAGATTTTTTTTTTATTATTGAAGAAATAAAGAAAAAATTGTTCATATTATGAAACAATAAATGCAACTAAATCAGTTATAATTCTATTGTGAATAAACTTCCAAACTTATTATTCTAAAACTTACTATTCCAAAGCTTAGTTTTCTTAAAATTCCTATTCTTAAAGTCTAAAAAAGTCATTTCTTAAAAATAAAAAAAAATACATACCTGGTAAGAGGTCTGACTGTCCAACAGAACAGAATTACGAAGTGTGACCTCACATGTTGCTGAATTTATCTGGAAGTAAGTGCTGGCAGGATAACTGGGCACTATTTCACAGATGAATTTACTCTGTTGACAAGGATGGACATTGGAAACTAATTTTAAACATCTGTAAACTTTAAGGTTTTAAAACCACCATTTAGTCACAACATAGTAACCATAGCAACTGAATAAAACATGCATAATGGAAAGTTTTTAAAATTATTCTGAAGTCTTTATAATAATTATTACAGTTTTATACACACAATTGTTACATTATTTTAACTGCAAGTTTTCCTAGACTGTAATTTTTTGTTAGACTTCAGTTTAATTAAAAAAAAATTACAAACATATTGGTGATCACCTCTGGCATCTGCTTTCAAAATGGAAGTTCCGGGACTGGCAGTCTCCTTTATAGTAGTTGTACTTGGTAAGTTTATTATAACTGGATCTTTAAGGTCTCTGTTGACGACCACCTCAAGCAAACTGTTAGAAAACCTTGCAGGAAGTCCATTGTCT
>JAGDYQ010000019.1:5064427-5111927 GCA_021962125.1 Bulinus truncatus
GTACACAACAACCCGATGCTTTTTGTCCCAATTAAGCGGCTGTCCCAATTAAACATACAAATTTACTATTGGCTTCTTGGTTTGGTTTCTTTGAGATTTGTCCCAAATAAGCGGCTGTCCCAATTAAGCGGTGTCCCAATTAAGCGGAATCCACTGTATTCATAATAATTTCTGTCATAATAATTATGAATAAGATGGAACTTAATTAACATACAGGCTGACCACAGAGTACAATTCTAATTAATGAGAAGTATGTAGCATTTTACAGTTTTGGAAAATGTTTGTGAACTGTGGAACCAGCTGGCTGGTTGGGATTCCCATTACTGAATTTAAATTGCACTTAACATCGATCTGTTCTTAGACTTGTTTACAGTGGGTGATCGGTTAACGAACAGTTCGGACAGCGAACAAATCGGACAACAAACACTTTCAGGAAAGATTTTTGTGTTCGGACAACGAACAAAAACTAATTCTAACGAAAACGTCTCGGCTCTTGGAACACCCGACATCAGTCCTCAATTCGTTGTATTTATTCGTGTTCTGCTCATATTTTCACATCATTTCAATATAAGTTCTTTTATTCAATCCCTTCCCAACGCTCCATCTGTAAAAAGTACCATACCTTTACATTTCTTGAAGAGTACCATCGTAGCCAAAGCCGCCGAGGGGTAGGGGACGGGAGGGGGGGGCAAATAACCAGGCGCCCCAGCAAGTTTTAGTGGCCCGGACTGAGCTTGCCAATCAACTTTAAAAACATTATCAGCACTGGGGGGGCGTGAAAGCTACGTGTAATTTGCATGGGTCTGTGCGTTTACTTAAATAACACTAAAGATTTATGTCTTTAAAGCGATTTTGATAATCGCGTTCAAAAATGAGCAATCGAACTTCTACATAATCCGTCCCAATCGTTGAGAAAGTTTGGAAAAAAACTAAAATTGAATGAAAGAAACTTAGGTTTTTACTTTTTTACATTTCTTTTTCAAAATCGGTGCTTAATTTAATTATCTTTTTTATCTTTTTTTGTTTTTTAACACAGATCTTTAAAGTAACTTATTATATACAATAAATTTTAAAATATTATTTATTTATTTCAATATTGTTGTTTGTATGACCAATAAAAATATAATACATTTATTTTTATAAATTACCTCCCTTAAAAATATTTCGGTGATATTTATGTGATCGTTTGGACCCTGATTTCATCATGGACTGCCGGTCATTGGAATAGGGAAAATAGCAGTTTTTTGTGAAGGGTTGCTAGGCATTTTTTCTACTTAGCATGTGGCTAATGTCAGTTCTATTTAGACAAAAACTATAGGTAGTTTTTAAGGTAGAATAAGACACAGTGTCGCTATACAATCTTAGCCCACCCCCTGACATACAAAATAAAACCAAGTGTAAGCAGTGGCGTAGCTAAGGAAGGGCGGGGGGGGGGGGCGGACCGCCCCGGGTGACAGCCTATGAAGGGTGACACTATGTCACCTCCAACAAATAAAAAAAGTGGCATTTATAGCAATTTAAGTAGCATGATCACAATTTATATTGAATATATGTATATACTATTAAGAACAATGTTTTTGCATCTTCTCATAGAGTCAAATGATAATTAGACCTATAAGCAAAAAATGTTGCCAATCTGAATTCGGGGTTACACTTGTATAAATACGTTTGCCATTCATTGGCTGAACCAAGGAGAAAAAAACCACACATGAATATGTGTTATACTGATGTCGATGGTGAGACCGGCAACATATTTTTAACTGCCAACTTTCTCAGCAAATAATTATTTACTAACAGATTTTAAATATCCAGAATTATATAACAATTAAGAACATAATTTTATTATATTTCTGACTGAACAAAAATAAAATTATTGATCTATTTACTAAATAGCATTTTAGATTGATCAAAATAATTTAGAACTGTCAATAAAATATGACAGTTGGCAGCACTGCAGTAGACAAGCACGCCCAGTTTACGTCAGAATGATTGTTTTAGTCTCGTCACCTGTCATCCAACATCCACCCCCCCCCCCCGTACCTTTCCTTTTCCCGCGAGTCGTCGTGATATTTTAGCGACTGAAAAATTTTGTCTGTCTGTCATCACCCTAGATCTCAGCAACCATAAGTCCTAGACCCATGGTGTATATACTTTTTTTGTAGGTCTTGTTTTAATTGTTAGAGCGCTCAGCATAGCGATAAAACGTTTTACTTTATTATTGTACATTTATGTGTTCTTTTAATACATTGGGTGTATTCGAATGTTGTAAAAAAACATAAGTAAGT
Organism: Bulinus truncatus; assembly: GCA_021962125.1. Classification (NCBI taxonomy): domain Eukaryota; kingdom Metazoa; phylum Mollusca; class Gastropoda; family Planorbidae; genus Bulinus; species Bulinus truncatus. The sequence continues at coordinate 5,066,713 of JAGDYQ010000019.1, forward strand.
ACGTTTAATTAAAATATTCTAGATGTAGTGAGATTGATTTTTTTCTCTTTTTATTTTAAATCTTCATTTTTAATTAGTTTAATTAGTTTAATTACCAAATCTGGTTTTTTCTCACGCTTTTTCATTTAATTTCTAAAATAAAAGAAAAAATCAATATATTAAATTAGTTTAATTAACTCTTGTAGATTTTACTGGGTGATTTTTTGAATGATACAATTAGTGAACATCTGCTAGGAATCTTGATTGACAGATGCCATGGTTTAGAAACGATGGAACTTGTGTAACAGAGGGAGTACGTCATCTAAAATGTAACTGGTTTGGGAAAGGGGGGGGGGGGAATAAAAAAAAACGCGTTAATAATAAGTGAGCATCTACTTTCTGGGGTACGATAATGCAGCATGCATGGCTGGAATCCACGGTGGTGTGCAACAAAAAATCAAAGATACTAATCCGAAGGCAATTTTTGTACCTTATTCCAATCATTCTTTGAACCTTTGTAGCTCACATTCGTTTGCTAAAATCCGTCTTGTGTAACGTTTTTTGGAAGTCTTGCGGCGCTGTAAATGCTGATGCAGTGAAGAAAGTGATACAGAAGTTTGTGGAAGCCATTGAAGCTCTGTGTGATGTCGAAGAAAGCGTCGAGACAAGAGGCGCTGCGCACAATCTGTGGACATGGCTGCAACCAAACTCTCAAGGTCTTTTTCGAAGTGCAGCATACGAAGTTTGTTGACAATGCCGTTCAGCAGGCATATATGATATGGTATGGTATGGTAAGGTATGGTATAATATCATATGGTATGGTATGGTATGATATGGTATGATATAGTATAGTATGTTGTTGCATGGGGCGCATGTCAGGTTCTCAGCGCTCAGGGACAATGTCAATTTTTTCTTACCCCCCCCCCCCCCCATCCTCCATCTGGCAGACGAAAGCGATGACCACAGGGCGGTAGGTGTTACGTCATCAACATCCCAGTCAGCAGATATATGTGGTTGAGAATAAGCAGATGAAATGGAATCTTTAAGGCATATTCTACCAAATAACGCGGTAAAAAATTTGGCTAATATGTCCGCAAATGAAAGATACACTGCTTTCCCCAACTACTTCGTTGCACTTAGAATATTTTTAACAATACCCGTAACTGTGGCGTCTGGTGAAAGAAGCTTCTCGCGCCTCAAACTAATCAAGAATTACTTAAGGTGAACAATTTGGGGAATTCTTTCTATTGAGCTTGGCATGATCTATGTAGGAAACAGAATTTTGTTTTCACTACGCAAGGCTCGTTAAGTAAATTTAATTTGATCGTGATTTTGTAGCCTACTTCGTAAAAAATGAATAAAATACAAAGACGAATTTATTTTCTAATTACAAAATCTTAAATTTCACTTATTATCCCTACCCAGACTGGACATGTGCAATCCATTTTGCATAGGGCCCCACAATTGTTACAGCTGGCCCTTCTGGGACATAATGACATTATTTGCTGTCATGTAATCTTGTTACGACATTAAAAGAAAATCAATCATTGGTTTTATTATAATTTTATTAATGTAAATCTTTAGCCACATCATGCATGATAATCAGATATATCAATTACAATTCAATTTCAAATAAAAAAAAATGATGACATTCTCTTCAAAGTGTTGCCTGAAGATTGCTGATCTACCATTCCATGTGAATATTTTGACACCAGGAATGAATAGTTTAGAATGGCATGTGCCTCATTGATTGGTTACAATGGCATGTCCCTCATTGATTGGTTACAATGGCTTGTCCCTCATTGATTGGTTACAATGGCATGTCCCTCATTGATTGGTTTCAAGAAACAAAAGTTAATTTTGATAAACATTTACTTTTAAATGAAATCATAATTATATCAAAACTGTTAAATAAACATTGATCAAACTTGTTATTAACAAATAAAAACAAATATTAACAGAAACCAAATGTTTTAATAATGTAGCTTAAAATATATCTTTTTGTTGACTTATATCAAATATTACAATATTTCTATTGTTAGACTTCCATTTTTTTGTAATATATATTTAAATAAGACTGTAAAGTAGTTAACAAAAAACATTGATGAATACTGGCCTGTTTTAAGAGATTTGAAAATATTTAACAAAATGAGAATGTTTTAAAAATAATTTTTTAGTAGTATGGCCAAGACAGGAAGTTATAGAACTCTGGCTTATCTGACTTTATTATTACATATGGCTAACTGGGCTGCTTCATAAGGTCAAAAAGTGGAAAGTCTGTTTTACACTACTACTAGGAAACGAAATTATTCATTAAAACAAAAGTGCATAAAATAAGCTGATTCTTTTACTGTATGTCATACAAAAAGAGACATAATTATGTTATAATTAATTATATTAAGATATAATAATAAAACATGATTAATTCATTACAGTGAAATGATAAAAGTAGTTTGTAGACTGGACATATGAAGATGGTCAGTGTATGAGGATGTTAAAAAAAAACATGTTAGAATTTGTATACTTGCCACACAAGGTATTTTTAAAAAATGTAGTTGGAAAGTAAACACCATCTTAGAAGAAAAATATTTTTATAACTTGATGAAACTAAATTCATGAAAAATTACTTCATCTGAATAACTTCTCAGATAACTTTATTATTATAAAACATGTATACAAATTAATCATGAGATTTTTTTTCTAGGTTCTCCACAAATATACCAAAGCTTTTGTTCAGTTTTTTACATTTTTATTAATTTTAATTAATGTAAAAAAAAAAATTCATGTTAAAAAATAGCGTTAATAACTGTAATGTTAAACTACATAAATTAAAAGAAACATGTTCTCCATATGAAATTCAAAAGAGCTGATGAAACTTGATGTGTAGTGGAGAAAGTGAGAGTTAGGGTTTCTTTCCTAGGATAATTTGATCCGGCCTAATCTTAGCTTATTAAACACTTCCTAGAAAATTTCTCTAATCCCAGGAAGACTATTTCAATTCAAAATTTAAGACATTTTCTTATTAAATTGAAATATTTTTTATTTCTTGCCCACGTTCAGCGGATAGGACTTTGATTTATTATTTCAGTGATAATCTAAAACACTGTTCATTCGTCGACTAGATTTTCGTATAGCAGTTGCAAGCTTTGATTTGTAATTGTTTCAAGTTAAATACTAGAATACAAAAAAAGTGGATAGTTGTACACTTTAGTATCTATTGAATAAAATCAAAACAAGACATTTTCAGAATTACAGAATTAATAATTATATAAGTAGTGAGTAATATTCATTTAATTACATTGATTGATGCTCTATAGTTGCTTCTTAATTATGCCATCCCCACCCGATTTTCTAATAAACAAAGGAAAAATACTGTCTTCAATGATACGTGACTTTTTTGTTTGTGAAATATGATTATTATAAAATACAAAAGCTTTTATTTTTGTAAATGACAGGGATTGTATATAACTTAATAAAACTCTAAATAAGTAATTATTTCCTCTTTAAGTTAAACCTATTTTTAATGCCTCTTAATAAGGAAATATTTTACCCTGAGATGAGAATCATTGTTATCCCCACAACACCTTGCAGTGAGAGTTGATGAAACTTTATATATAATGGAGAATGTGAGTGAAGATGAAATTTTATTCAAGATGAAGTTAGTGTAAGAATGAATTATCACAGATTGGTTTTGGCACATTTAGGAAAATGAGCATTTGTCTAGGACTGAACAGAAAATAGCAGACCATTTCATATATATATATCTTGAAAGTACAAGCAACTCAAACCATTTCTATTCCATAAGTCTGTGAATCACAAGCAACTCATTGAAGGTTAAAAAAAGGTTCTCCACAATGGGATGAAAAAATAATGTCTGCCAAATTTTAGCATAAAAAAATCATAATACACAATTTGAGAAATTAATCAAACTTTAATTTAAAATATAGTTATTCAAAACATGCAGACTGTTAAATGATTAATTTAAAAAATGTTAAAAAATGTAAACCAATTTTTATTGTTGAGTTGCTTTTGAACCTTAACGTTTGAACAAACAATGATAATTTTAAAAGAATGAAAACAGTCCTTTACATAAGTTTATATATGAATGAAATGAAGCCTTAATTAACTCCGCTTTTAAAAAAGGATGTAAGCAATACATACCCACAAAATTCATTATATACAACACTTTACAATCCGATAGTCAAAATATTAACAAAGTATAGCTTGTCAAGTTTTTTTTTTAAGGCAAAGTAACTGACCCCTTTGGTTGGTAACAGATGTGTATAAATATGTGCCAATATTGGTACAATCTCCATTTTAAGGGGGTGTGAAACTAGTATATGTTTTCACTTCTTTTACAGACAATTATAACTGTCAGGTAAAGGGAGACAAAAAATCATTGTAATTTGTTTGTAAGACACAAATTTTGTTTAGTTTAAGTAAGGAGAGACAATTTGTGCAATCTAGAATGTTGGCGGTTTTCTATGAGCTATTTTCCATCCAATGTTATTTAAAATGCAGCTCTTAATTTATTAGTGTAATCACTGCAAGTTATTGAATTCATTTATTCGGGTTATCATAAGTTTAGTTTTCCCGGAAATTAAATTGTGGACACAATTGGCATGGAACTGTGACAAAACAAACATTTGAGCATAAGTCACTTATAACTTTTGATAAATCATTGCAAGGATTCTCAAAATATAATATTTGGTACACATAACTGTAATCAATTCCAGAAGGTCAAACCATGATGTCAGGGTTGTATGGCTCTTCTTTAAGGTCGTCTGTGTTGATAATGTAACTACCGGAAGTTGTTTTGTTGTCATCATCGTCCTGGCAGCTCTCGCAGGATGTGAGCTTGAGAATACCTTAATAGGGCAATGAGAAAGTCTTCAACAAATGGTGCTGCGGCTGCTGGTCAGTGAATTTGAAAGAACCATCACCGCTGTCTTTTTGAGACAGCGCCACCCTAGCGTTGGTGTGTATAGGTTGGCTTTTGTAGTTTGGTCCGCTGCTGACTTTCAGAGTTGGGAAAGAGTAGAACGAGCAGATGTTCCCGATGAGTATCCCAGTCCGTGAGAAGGAGGTTTGTCAAATGATCTTTGAATGTAGCAGTGATGAGCTTGAAGCTTGTCAGATTCTGACAACATGGGGGTGGGGTCTGTCGAAGGAAAAAAAAATTAAGACAAAATAAAATTTGTCAATTTAAGTATGAAATAAATTTCAGCATGACCTTTATCAGAAATAAGTATTAAGGGGGATAACATGGAAATAAAATATAGCATAATATGTTATCTCTCTCGGTACAAATAAACAAAACTGAGATCATATACTAGCTGTACCCTGCAATGCCTCTGCATAGAGTTAAATCCCCTTAAGCTTGATCAGTAGGATAGGTTATTTTTGGTTTCGGGCAGATCCGATTTTTTCATGATTGTATTTTAAACTGGAATACTTTTGTATTAATTATAGCCCAAATCGCTTTTATATTATTAGATGGAGGGCAAACGTTTAAAATCGTGGACCGCAAAGGTCTCCTAAATTTGATCGAAGGGTTCACAGACCACATACGGATATATTGTTAGAAACAGACGCAATTGAGACTTACTCAGCGACCTCCATTTCACACCAGTCAGACAAGAATAACTCGATAGCCACACCCAGAGCGATAAAGAAACATCTTACTAAAAGGAGGGTGCGTGGAGGTGTGAGAAAAATGAAATCTGTCTATATGGGTGTCTATAGTAGGGTTATGACTTTCTTAACTTTTTGTAAAATAATTATTTTCCTGTGTCATAAATCGATGTATGAAAATGGGTTTTATTCTGATTAATTTTAAAAAAAAACTTCACCCCAACACGAAATTTTTAAAATGTATATAAGCAATAATGGGCAACTAGTTAACTAATTAGTTGCTTATATTTAGAAAATACAATCTATTGAATGAAGTTTTTGACATCACAAAAAAGATGGTGAAAATCTCTGCAGTGAGGACAAAAGATTATATCATCTTCTAATTGAAAGCAAAGGACAGGTTGGGTATACTACTGGGAAGTTCAAAAAACTATCCATCCATCCAAAAGAAGAAAAATGTCTTGAAGCCTACTTCAACAACAGTAACGGCAACAGCAACAACGTCAACTTCCCAATCCGAGTCTAAGATTCATAAGAAGAGTCTACAACTACCAGCAAGAACTATAGCAAAACCAAAACTGCAACCAAATTAGTAGCACCTTCAAAGTTATCAACCAGCAAAGCAGCAACCAGTTGTCGACAGTTATCTCAAGGTGGGGTCAACATTCAGACACCTTCACAGTCTGGTATATTTAGATCATCTATTAAAGAACATGTTAAACTTAAAGAAGAAATGAAGAAAACACGATATTTAGAAAACTGGTCACTGCACTTTGATGGTAAACGTATTAGTCACCAAGAGTATCAAGTGTTAGTGTTGAAGAAGAAACAAAGAGGTTAAGTTACAAGCATTATATCTAGAAGACCGAAAAGCAAATACAGTTGTTAAAAAAAATAACAGCTATTCTCGAATAATACAATTTATGGAAGAGTATTAAGATGAATGTAGCGGACACTACGAATGTAAGATTATCTCAAAGGTCAAGGATGATAACACTAGCGTAGGAGTGAAAGGTGAAATAAACCAGTTATAGTAGTGCAGTGTGTACAGGAAGTTACAAAAGCCTTAGACCAAGAGGAAACAACCCAAATTAATATCATTGTTAGTATTAATAGTATGTGATGGATGAACTTGATGTTTAAGAAGAAACTAGATATAGTTAGGCGAGAAAACAGAATTTATTTTAAAAAAAAATGAGAACTGATACAGGGCTCTCAAAGTTTGCCTTAGCACCAGGACGTAGTCATTCACACAATTGGTCTTCTGTTACTTTTGTGCAGGGGCTGGGACTCATGGAAGGTGGGCTTATAACAACTGAAGTAAACTATGTACATCAAGGGATGACCATGAAATTCTTGGTGATATCAAGAAAAGTTTCCCTTCCACTTAGGAAACAAACATTCCAATAATTGTCTAGGTACGAAATATTAGATAAATTCATTCCATTCTTTTGTACAATTTAAATGAAAATAAATTCTTTTTCTTTAATATTTAATGAAGTTGCAATGTTGCATATATTAGAGATGCGGTAATTTAATTTTAAGAAACATTAGTAACAAGAATCATGTCATGTCTCGCCTTCACAGATATATGGCGGCCCAAATTACAAATAAAATGACAAGCACTGAATGCTGAAGGATCATATTTGACGATGTTGACAAGTTATGGCAATAGAACACAATCACTACTAAAGAAACAACTTAACACCGCATTTAACATAACTGCTTTTATCAATGCAAACATTATTGATCAAAACATTTATTTATCAATGCCTTCACAACATTTATCCTTTTGGTTGTTTTAATGAAAAGTAACTAATTAGATCTCTTTGACATTTTTTTAAAAAATGTAATAACTTATCCTTTAGGATATTGTAAGAAGAAGAAACAACTAATTATATTTTAAACTATTTAATGCAGGGGCCCCAAAAGAGGTCAAGCCCCCAGGCCCCCAAATTCCTAGGTTCGGCACTAACTTTACAATAGTCTATCTTCATGCAAAGGTTTTGCAGGGTACAGCCATCTGTTATCAAGTGTGTGTTTCTGTTCCACCAATAGTATTTGATAAAGTAATCAAGTGACTTGCTTCCGACCCGGAAGAGGTAAGACACCACGAGACATACAGCACGATTTCCCGCAAATGCTCAGCGTAAAAACCTGAAAAAAATTCGGCTCATGCACAGTCATATATAATATTTTTTTAAAAATTTTGCTGGAAATAATGTGCACACAAAAACTAAACAAAATAACCTTCTCCAATATATCTTAATACATAATCACAATAATTAAAACGGAAAATCTTATTTCCGGCTAAGAGTGGCTATAACTAAATGCCAGAGCCGCACTTAATTAGCCAAAGAGCCATACGCGGCTCCGGAGCCGCACTTTGCCGACCACTGGCCTAGACATTGGGAAAAAAATGACATGTTAGCACGTATCTATGACATGATTAATTGTTATGTCAGATGTACATAAATGACAACACAGCTGCCAAACATATATAAAAACAGACAGTTGTAGACGAATGACATGACAGCTGTCAGTGACACAGATTGACATTATCATTCACAGATAACAAATACATTGGGGTCACAATGTATGTTTAATTCATTCCACCCATTTCGAGATGCCATCTGGACAATGTCCTGCAAGTAGTAGGAGGATAGACCATATGTTGACACGAAGAAATGAGATCCCAGTACGGGTTGACCAATGAGATGCGATCTCGACAGGGATATTCTGTGGCCAGATATATCAGCCTCCCCAATCCATCATTCTCTTCCTTCAACCACTCCCGTGATGGCTATTTCCAATGTTAGCCCACAAGAAGGCTGAACTCTGACCTCTATTATTTTGGTATCTTTTCTCGGTATGCCAGTCAGACAATGTCCCAGTTGTGTGAGACTACGGACCCACACTGTGGCCATATTATTACTGATGTAACAATGTTAACTTACAGAAGATGTTTATTTTGAGTAACATATAATTTGGGCACAGAAGGAGGGAAAAAGGCTATAATTACCGGTTGTTTTTATTGCACTTATGCCACGTTTGTTTTACTTTACTATCACCACTATCAGCGTAGTTATTATAATGCCGCCTCAAAAAATGTTTGTTTTTCAACAGTACTTTGTATCAACCAGACCATCCATTCCATTCACATACACAGTCGTAGATTTTGATTTAAAATGAACTTGTATTTTTTTTAATGCGACTATTGTACACATGATTTAATGTGAGTTTGTTATGGCACCATCAGAAGCAGACCCCCACACCAGAATGTCGTCAATTAGAAGAATGTGTGTGTGATAGAGAGAGAGAGACATTGAAAAGTTGAGGGTGTTATAAAAAAAAAAACTGACCTCCTTCTACAGGTGAACTTGTGTGTCCATTACCGTCGTCTTTACTCCCACTAGTTCCTGTGCCTCCCGATGACCCGTTCCTGTATCGGTCCTCGGCTTGTCTGCTGACCCCTATGTACTGGTGCTCATCCTGGTGGGAAACAATGTGTCACTCAATGAAACAATAAATGGTACTTGTCAGTGGCGTAAATAATGAGGCGGGGTCCACCTCGGGCGACATATCCGTATTTACGCCGCTGGTGTGTATGGAATTCAATGAAACAATTGTTTAACATTTAATCTATTAAAAAGTAAATCAGAACATAGTTTAACAATTAATGTTGTGTGTTACTCAATCAGACCATAGTTTAACAATCATTAGTTAGAAAAATAAAGTGACTACTAAATCAATCTTTGAGCATATTAGGGCCAAATGCTATACAGTTTGGTCTAGTCCACCACTGTTTTATGACCAGCATCAAATGTAAACATAACATCAGTTATTAGCATCTAGTATTATGTTATTGTTAAGGTCATATTTAAAAAAAAAACTTTTGTTTAGACTGACATCTTCAAAACAAGGCAGTGTCATAGGGTCTGGCAACATTTCGGAAGAAAATCTAATCTAATAAAATAATAGCGATTTGGGCTCTGTATACAGTATACAGTGTTTAAAATCGTCAAACGTAAGCAATAGTAATAATCAAAAATTCTCCGACGTCGTCGTAACTAATTTAATAAATAAAGTTCTTTTTTAAACGTAAATCTAATGTAAAAAAAGAAATTCTGCTAATTTCTAAACAAATAATTTCTCATCTATTGTAATATTTCATTTTTTAAAATAAATATGGCTTTGATTTATTTTAAATTACAAAAATAAGATTATATAGGTTTTAGTCAAGTGGAAGTGCAAAATAATCGAGCAACCTTTAATACAATACAATACAGTTTTCGAGCGTGTGACGTGGTGGCTGTAAAGCTTTTTTTTCTTCATTATGCTGGCTGCTTTTGTTCCTTTCATGGACATTATTTTTTTTCTTTATTTCATTTTTTTTTTTATAATTAATCCTTTTGGTTGTTTTAATGAAAAGTAACAACAACCAATTAGATCTCTTTGACAAATATTTTTCATTGAAATAATTTATCCATTAGGATGTTGTAAGAAAAGAAACAACAAATAATTAGATATTTTATTTCGTTCATAAAAAAAATATTTTGAAAATATGTATCAAAGCTGAACATAGAGGCGTACCTAGGGTGAGTCGAGGGGAGGGGGGTCTAAAATCGAAAGTCAGCCCCCCATGAGCCCCAGCTTGAAGCCCCCCCCCAAAAAAAAATTTTTTTTTTACATTAAATATCAAGTACATAATCTCATGTCGGTTCGGCACAGGCTGAACAATATTCTATCTCTATGCAAAGGCTTTGCAGGGTACAGCTAGTATATAATAAACATCATTGACATACAGTGAGATTATAATACAAGTGATAGTGAGTACATAGACATACACACATACAAGTGATAGTGAGTACATAGACATACACACATACAAGTGATAGTGAGTACATAGACACACACACATACAAGTGATAGTGAGTACATAGACATACACACATACAAGTGAGAGTGAGTACATAGACATACACACATACAAGTGATAGTGAGTACATAGACATACACACATACAAGTGATAGTGAGTACAAAGACATGCACAAACATAGCAGTATTTAGTCTTATCCTACTCTTTACATGAAATGTCAATCCACATACCGTAGCAGTAGGCCTATTTGGTATAATCTTTCTCTTTACGAGTTTTTTTTTGTTAAATATTTGTAGTAGGAATGTTTATCTTTGAAGTATTGAAGTGGAACTTCAAACATTGTTGAAGTATTGAAGTAGAACAATTATTGTTCAAGTTTTACACTCATATGATTGATTAGGTGTAAAATAAAATATTTGACTGTACCATGTCATTTGAACAAACAAATCGAAATTTCCAAACAAAATAAATAAAACAGAAAACTGTCTACCAATATATTATATCTCTATACTTATAAGACGCATTTGCTGTCTGTCTGTCCCCTTATAACTCAAGATCCAGACAGCCAAATAACATAAAATTTGGTACACGTACACATAATTACATGGGGAAGGTTATAGAACATGTTTCGTTTCATCTCGATGGGTAGTTTAATTGTAATAAATTATTTTTATTTTAGTACCTTTTACTATATTAAAGTAATCTTGACGGCGCCATAAATAAAACTCTTCTGTGACGTCATTTCCCGATGATCGAATAGAACTTGGTGCTGTATCGTGCCTTTGTGCTACAAAGAATTGTTGATGTTTTTTCATGCTTCCCGATTTGTACAGTTTGAGGAAGGTAAATGAAGAAGGATTTTAGAAGAAGTGTGAAGCCATAATAATATGTATATATATTGTAACGCTGAGTTTTATATTTTGTTTATATTGTTTACATCATTTTTGTGAAGGCTTTTCTTCTTCTTCTCTTCGTCTGACCCCCTGTCTCTATCTCCGTGTCTCTAACCTGCTCTCTACCCCTCTCTTGTCTGCCTCTCACTAACTAAAAACTCACTTACATCCCATTATATGTGGTGATGATTTATCACGTGACTCCAAAGCCCCAGAACTTTTGATTGGCTCCCAAACACCCTTTCTAACTTATTTTTTTTAATATGAAAGTAGGCCAGAGCGTTAATAAGAATTTTTCGATAACGCATCTATGAAACGTTGCAAAATTCTAGCAATGAACCTATTATGATGTTCTGTTGTCATGTGACCTGCTTATGTGACAAATAATTTAAAAAATTTAGTAAACAATTCAAAATATTTGTTTGTAGTCGATTTAATTTTAAAATGTGAGTTTTCGTCATCAGAATCTGAAATATTTTTACAGATAATTACCTACTCTAACCCTCTCTACTCTGAAACTTTCTCTAATTTTTTTCCCTGTGAGTCAACGGGACTAAACTGTTTTTGGTCATTTGTTTATCAATATTTGTAAAAATAAACTGTCCAAGCCTAGTAGCATGGATACATTTGTGAAGAGGAAAATTGACCAGAACCTGGAAGATTCTGATGATCAAGCAGCCAGAGACGAACGAAAAAGAAAACGGTGCAAATATTATCCAGAGGATATACCATTCGGTTTCACCTCAGTGGTAACTAATGCTGACGAACTTCTTTGTGTCGTGTAATGCAAACATTATTGAGCGATGCGATGAAGCCTGCAAAATTGAGGGGCCGTTTGACCACAGTGCATTCGAAACTTGCCAGTAAAGCGAAGGAATACTTTGCGAGGCAGAAAGAGCTCTAGTTGAAACAGAAAGACAAACTGATGGCCTTCACTACTGTGAACGAGAAAGCTCTTCGAGCGTCTTGTTTTGGTTGGTAGCATTGCGAATAGCGCGTACCAAAAAACCTCACACAATTGCAGAGGATCTAATTCAGCGGTCGGGGAACCGGGATAAATTACCCCGAATGGGGTAAAATGAAATTTTTGGGGGTAAAATGAAACTTTTGTGAGTAAAAAGTATATAATTTTAATTCAACATGGGGTAATATCAACTTACACAAATATATTATGCGGTATTGATTAAAAAAGTTCCCCGACCGCTGATCTACCTATACCAACAGCAATCGAATTGTGCAAAGTCATTCCAAGAAAGGAATACAGTAAAAAATTGAAAGCCATTCCACTGTCTGATAACACACTGAGCAGACGAATTGCCGACACGTCAGAAGATGTTCGCTGCCAACTGATTGCATGTCTTCAGCATATCAGACTCGCAATTCAGCTTCACGAAAGTTTAGACATTGCGAATGCAGCCCTATGGTTGGTTTACGTTCGTCACTGCTGGGAAGGTGAAGTCATGGAAAACTTTTTGTTCTGCAAGTCACTGTCGGGGCGCACAACCAGTGAATAACTTTTCTGTGTACTTGATGCATTTTTTTATAATCAGGATTGGCCTGAATACAATGTGTTGGCATGTGCACGGACGGCGCTGCTGCGATGACTGGTTGTAAGTTCGGTTTAGTTGCACGAGGGAAACAACCAGCGCCTTACATAGTATCAACCCACTGCGTGATTCACAGCGAGGCCTTGGTGGCAAAGGACATGAATGAAGATCTTGCTGTAGTGCAAAACAGACACGACCTTACCACTGAACAGAAAACTGTGTAACAGAATAGAATAAATACTATGTGATTGTTTCATTTTTTTTATAGATAGCTATATTTCATATGTGAAATGACTTGTACATGTTTTGCACGTAACTTAGGCTAGGCCTACAGTTTAGCAGAATTTAAGACATATTCCGGGCGCCTTGGGTTATGAGGGTCCGCGACCCGGGCTTGGAATGTCTGTGGGGTCCGCAGCATAAAAAAGGTTGAAAACCTCTGCGATAACCGTTCAAAGTTCTACTGTTTGATCTATATGTATGATTGACTTTATTTGTGATCAAAATTCCAATCTTTCTTTGCAATCAAATCTTTATACTTGAATACTTGAACAAAAGCATATAGTTAAGAAGCACTGAACATTACTACTTTACTGATACGGTGACGTGAGGAATAGGAATCAAGAATCAATGTTTAAGGGTAGAATCGGAATCAAATCGGCATTGTTAAAAACTCTAGATCAGTGTTTCACAACCTTTTTCATGTCGTGCCTCACCTTAGCCTTTCTCAAATTATTATGCTTATTACCAAATAATTTCACAAAACGCTTGTAAGACATTAATTCTAGGTACGTAATGTAATATTTATTCAACTCCTGGTCTATTATTTTAAAGTAACGTAATTTTAAAGTAACATTGTTTTAAAGTGAGATTATTTTAAACATTCACCTTCAACTGAAACTAAGTATTTTAACATTAAAAAGAGTTCCCTTTAACCCTTTAACCCTTAAGACCATCATGGTAGATGAAGTTCAGAGTTCATCTGTTGCTATAGCGACGGTTTATAATGAGATTATAATGGCTAGCTAAACACTCAGTCCTCTTTACTTACCCGACAAAATCAGGTACCTTTTTAAGCTGGATGCACTTGGAAGACTTTTCAGCCAACATTCAATCGGGACCTAGAAAAATTTTCTTGGCTGTCACCAAGGATCGAACACGGGGTCCTCGTGTCATTAAATATTGAACATAATCTGATATTTGTTTATTGATTTTTCTGTTTTTGTTTTTGTTTAGTGCATTGTAAACTTTTTAGTTAACCGACCATTGGGTTCATACATTTATGTGATTGACAAATAAAACTTATACTAATATATCACTTCAGGGTGTGCCTGGTGATACTGGACCTCGAGGTTTACCTGGAGCACCGGGGACGTCCACTGCATCCGTGAGTACTATGTGGTGTAGTGAGTACTATGTGGTGTAGTGAGTACTATGTGGTGTAGTGAGTACTATGTGGTGTAGTGAGTACTATGTGGTGTAGTGAGTACTATATGGTGTAGTGAGTACAATGTGGTGTAGTGAGTACTATGTGGTGTAGTGAGTACTATGTTGTGTAGTGAGTACGATGTTGTGTACGTGCTAAGTCCAGTGATTACATTCACTACTTGGGGCTGTGTTTACATGGTGCATGACGGCATTCTTTCTTAATTTGTTTTTATCAGGTGAAAGGGGATCCTGGTGAACCGGGCCCTGTGGGCCCTCGTGGGCTACCTGGAGAACAGGTAAGTACAAACTGAAAAGTCAACGTATAATTATAGGGTAGAGGCCCCTTAAGTTATCGCATCCGTGATAAATACATATCTTTCATGAACTAACTCATCCATAGCATAAATAAAAGCGGTGTGGGCTCTGCGTTAAATCGAAAGTAAAGCATTAATACAACAGTATTCCAGTTTAAAATACATCATGAAAAAATCGGATCTGCCCGAAACCAAAAATAACCTAGCCTACCGATCAAGCCTAAGAGGATATAACTCTATGCAAAGGTTTTGCAGGGTACAGCTAGTATATATATAATTGGTAAAAGTCGCCGGAATGTTGCCATGGAGACCATTCAGCGCACCCCAATAAAAAATCTATATAAATAATTGCGAACATTTTCTCAACAAGAGTATGTCAGATATGAGCATCATTGTACTTAAACCAATTATTTATCAAACTATAGCTTAAAGTTAACCTATCTAATATAATTGATTACATTTACTATAAATATAAATAAAAACTGTTGTTTGACATGTAGTGTTTCCTTATAAAATGTATGTGAATAGTGAGTAGGGGTGGGGTAAATGAACAAGGGAAATGATTGTTGTGTTCAGGACTTGATGTAGAAATTTAGAATGATTAATTGTGTGAGTTAGGAAATCTTTTTGTTATTAGTATTCTTATTTGTTGAATGGAATGGTCGTAATGTTTTGAATTATAACTACAAACGGGAGCGTCATTTTTCTTATTAATGGAGGGTGGAGAGGAGGCAGGCCAATAGGTGGAAAAGCGATAGAATACGGAATATCTGGCGTGGAAGCAGCCTCGTAACGTGAAAATTCTACAGCAGCGTCAGGCATTCTACAGCAGCGGCCAGGCATTCTACAGCAGCGGCCAGGCAATAGCGGGGGGAGCAGGAAATAAATGTTACTAAGTAGAGCAAACAAGCAGAGGGGCCAGACAAAACGCAGGGGGACCAGCGCCCCCCCTCCGCACGCTACGGAATACGAAATAGATGGCGTGGGAGAGAGAATACAGATTATGCAAGGATGGGGGAGGGGAGTACGAATATAGAAATCTGCAGTTCAGTTTGAATTGAAAACTGAACTCATGTTCAATATAATGTATTGTATACTTCATTACTTGTTGCTATATACATAATGTCTGTTATGGAATAGCTCAGGTCTTGATCGCTTCTCCATTTTACAGGGACTCCGAGGCTTACCTGGTATACCTGGACCACCTGGAACTCAGGTGAGTAAAATTTGTAATAGATAACTCTTTTTTTTTTTAAAGTTGGAGAGAAATAAAGATATTTACATTTAAATATGAAAAAAATTTTAAATATGTGTTTTAAGGAAATTCTATAGGCCTAAATATGAAATAAACTTTAGATATGTGTTTTAAGGAAATTCAATAGGCCTAAATATGAAATGAACTGTAGATATGTGTTTTAAGGACATTCAATGGGCCTAAATATGAAATAAACTTTAGATATGTTTTAAGGAAATTCAATAGGCCTAAATATGAAATAAACTTTAGATATGTGTTTTAAGGAAATTATTAAGGCCTAAATATGAAATAAACTTTAGATATGTGTTTTAAGGAAATTCAACAGGCCTAAATATGAAATGAACTGTAGATATGTGTTTTAAGGACATTCAATGGGCCTAAATATGAAATAAACTTTAGATATGTTTTAAGGAAATTCAATAGGCCTAAATATGAAATAAACTTTAGATATGTGTTTTAAGGAAATTATTAAGGCCTAAATATGAAATAAACTTTAGATATGTGTTTTAAGGAAATTCAATAGGCATAAACATGAAATAAACTTTAGATATGTGTTTTAAGGAAATTATACAGGCCTAAATATGAAATAAACTTTAGATATGTGTTTTAAGGGAATTATATAGGCCTAAATATGAAATAAACTTTAGATATGTGTTTTAAGGAAATTATATAGGCCTAAATATGAAATAAACTTTAGATATGTGTTTTAAGGAAATTATATAGGCCTAAATATGAAATTAAATGTAGAAATATGTTTGTAGAGATTCTATATGGACTTCATTTATATAATTGTTTATTCGAAACTTTATTCCAGGGTGAGAAGGGAGACAGAGGACCCTCGGGACCTAAAGGTACCCCGGTACGTTGAGACAGTTGAATCTAGTTTTAATGTTCATTGAGTTGAATCTGGTTCTGATGTTCATTGAGAGTTGGATCTAGTTCTGATGTTCATTGAGAGTTGAATCTAGTTCTGATGTTCATTGAGAGTTGAATCTAGTTCTGATGTTCATTGAGAGTTGGATCTAGTTCTGATGTTCATTGAGAGTTGAATCTAGTTCTGATGTTCATTGAGAGTTGAATCTAGTTCTAATGTTCATTGAGAGTTGGATCTAGTTCTGATGTTCATTGAGAGTTGAATCTAGTTCTGATGTTCATTGAGAGTTGAATCTAGTTCTAATGTTCATTGAGAGTTGAATCTAGTTCTGATGTTCATTGAGAGTTGAATCTAGTTCTAATGTTCATTGAGAGTTGAATCTAGTTCTGATGTTCATTGAGAGTTGAATCTAGTTCTGATGTTCATTGAGAGCTGAATCTAGTTCTGATGTTCATTGAGAGTTGAATCTAGTTCTGATGTTCATTGAGAGTTGAATCTAGTTCTGATGTTCATTGAGAGTTGAATCTAGTTCTGATGTTCATTGAGAGTTGAATCTAGTTCTAATGTTCATTGAGAGTTGAATCTAGTTCTGATGTTCATTGAGAGTTGAATCTAGTTCTGATTTTCATTGAGAGTTGAATCTAGTTCTGATGTTCATTGAGAGTTGAATCTAGTTCTGATTTTCATTGAGAGTTGAATCTAGTTCTGTTGTTCATTGAGAGTTGAATCTAGTTCTGATGTTCATTGTGTTCTAGTTATATACATGTAGTCATAAACAAAAGTAAACACTTATGGCTGCGAGGTAATAAATGCCCCCACCACACGATTATATCCCTTGATAAATATAATGCGAATTTTTTTTCATTCATATTTGTTAAAAATAAAAAATAAAAATCAATTTATTGCAAAATTAATTATCGACTGATGCATTATTATTGAGCAAGAACATGTAAGCGAAATGTCAAGAAAAATTCTATCACTAAAAAGTGCCTCAAAAATCGATTACAATAAACCGAAATTTGATTGGAAAAAAAAGATTGGAAAAAGATCAATTGATTGATCTCTGAAACAATGTATGTAAGATGTATGTAATGTTATGTGCAATGGAATAAATTGAACGTAAAGAATCTATGCAGTACTTATAGTAGGTGTGTTGTGCTTATAGTATGTGTGTTGTGCTTATAATACTTGTGTTGTGCTTATAATACCGTCATTATAATACATGTGTTCCTCGAATCTTTATTTTAAATGGAACATTTTTACTTTTCAGGGAACCGAAGGCAGATCTGGTCCGCCGGGTCCACCTGGGCCAGCAGGGCCTCCCGGTCCACCAGGTCAACCAGTAAGTATCAGCAGGTACCGGTACTCAGTGATGGATTGCCTAAATTTTAGCTAAAACCCAGCGTCTAGCTTAGTTCTTATTGCGCACAATTTTAAAATAATTCAATTTTAACATACTGTGAATAACGTGTTAGAAATAAAACAGATTTAAAAATA
Organism: Bulinus truncatus; assembly: GCA_021962125.1. Taxonomy (NCBI): domain Eukaryota; kingdom Metazoa; phylum Mollusca; class Gastropoda; family Planorbidae; genus Bulinus; species Bulinus truncatus. Next base: position 5,085,014 of record JAGDYQ010000019.1, read on the forward strand.
GGCTAAATATTTTAAAAAAAGTAAACTGGTCTAACTAGTTAGTGATTTGAGATACATAGCATATATACGCTCCACTAATATGAAAATGTGTTTCCACATTATAAAAGCTTCCCCCCCCCCCCTTATCAGTGAATAGTGTGCAATTTTAGTTTAAAAAATGCCAAAATCAGGCTAAGAAAACGTAACTTGAGTAAAGCATTTTTATTCTAAATTCTATGACAGTAACAGTCATCTGATTGTGTTTACTGTATGAATAAAAAAAATACAAAAGAAAAAATATAATGAATTAATAAAAAAGAAGTTTATATCCCCCCACCCAAAGAACCCAAGTGGACCACAATAGCAGACCTCTTAGGTCCCTGTAAGGATGAGATGTATATCTTTAGATCCTATAAACCCCTATCTAACGGTTTTTGCAAACTTCTTATTTCATCCACACCATAGCCTATTGTGCAAAGAGCATGGAGGCACCAGGAGAGATAAGGAGGGAGTTTAGCCAAGGCAAAAAATTCTCTTGGTCTTCACTGAAGATTAAAAGCTGTAACTCTCAGGTAGACAGTTAAGTGCTTTAACTTGCAACTATCTGTCCTGTGCTAGGGCAGAAAGTGAACCTTAGAAGCTTAGTATGAGTGTGGCTAATAAAATGCCCAACTACCTTTACATTACCAAAACAAATTTTTAAGCTGGGTTTACAGAGTTATAGGTTGAACCCAAGAAAATTGGGGGTTGGTTGTGGGACAGAGGGGGGAGGGCTAAACCAGGATCTTCCTGTATGCAGTTGTGTGCTCTAACACAAATAAGCCAAATAACTATGCACCTGCTTCAGAGAATAAACATTTTTTTTACAAAACTAACTCTGCGTCTGACAGAAAAATCAAGTTTATTTTATATTCAAACAAAACAAATTCTGAAGCTGGCTAGACTATAAAATATTCCAATTTACAGGTTTCTCTTACAGCAGTAGAACCAGCAACAATCATAAAAGGTTGACTAGTGAAATATGTACAGCTAATCTGCAGTGATGCAAATATGGAAGGGAAGAGGAAGGTGGTAAATCCCTGGTGGCACTTATACTACTACAAGGAAGCAGGATTTTTTTAGTCTTGCCACTAATACTAGTAATGAAACTGCCAATCACGTCAATTCCAGTAAGATTATCGGCAAAATATTTCCCTGTTGCATATTACAATTGAAACCTTGGAAACGCCATGGAGTTCCCAAAAAAATAAATAAATAAATGAATATGACCATCAGTTTTAACTTAAAACTGCCTTTATAAACATCATAAAAAAGGTCTACAACTAGTCAAGAGTTTTCTATTTATATTAAAATGTCTTCGTCATAATTTTATGATTATTAAATTACAATAAAATAATACTACTTTGGAGTGGCTAAAGCAAACAAACTAATTTGCCTTTGTGGAATATACTATGTCAATACAAATCGTTTGTATTAAAAACTATAAATGAACATAATTTCAATATAAATTTTCAGAAAAAAAAATCTTGTAAATCCTGCATCAAATAATAATAATGCACACTTGTAGTACAATCCGTTCATTTTTTTTGCACACAAAAATAATGAAGAACATGAAAGCATTGAAATGAAGCTTTAGTATTTTGTTTTGCAACACAAAAAAATGCTCACCTAATTTGTGTATACACTTCGAAGTAATGTTGTATTTAATACAATTAAAAATAAATAAACAAATACAAAATCTTAATCCGTGTGGCAGGAAATCTGCCGTGCAGACGACAGCGGGTACTCAGTATAAATGACCAGTTCAGTAATACCACACCTCAATAAGATATTCTCGTGCTAGATAATTAAAAAGACCTGCCTACACACCGCTTTTCTAAACCAGTTATGAATGCCCATACCTGTAAAACCGGTTTCTCAAGACTCATGGCCATTTTCAAACATTCTTTCGTGAGAACTTCAACACACAGCTATATTTAGTTGGCCAATAGATTATAATTGCTAGAAAAATTCCCGTTCAATGAATGTGTATGAAAATATAGTTTCGCTTTTTAATTCTCTGTTACTAGGCGTAGTCAATGTGTGTAAGACTCGTGCGTGTAGCGAGCCAAAATAAATATGCTATATGTAATATATATCAATAGTATTAAAATAAATCCATTAAAAATGTTAGGGCTAGCAGGTCATTTAGTTAAATCATTACATTTAAAAAGCATAAAACACAAGTAAAAGGGTGGTTACGCATAAGATAAATGAAAGTCATACCTAAACGCCTTAGACGCCTAGTCTATTTATTTTTCGATAAAAAGTAATGAAAATAATGTTTTAACTTTTGAAAAAAAAATCCACAGCGATAACTATGATTTTTTTTGGACGCTAGACAAAATTGTACTTTTTTTTAAATACAAATACTTGATTTTCTTTTTATCCAATTGAATTAGTATATATTATATAATCAAAGCATTGACCAGTTGCAATGCTTGGAATTTTTAAATATATTTTTTAAATTTTGGCATACCACATTTTGGTCATCACAGGGCTTCTTTAAACAAACGTTTGGGCCCTTGAAAATCTCTGACAAATAAAACTATCATTCCAACTACCAATTTATTAATATGGAAATTTACCGAGATCTCGAAGGGCCGTTTCCCCTGTTTGCGGATGATCTGGTAACACCATGCAGGATTTAGACTTGATAAAGCCTTAAAGGTGTTTGAAATATGGGATCCTTTATAAGTCCAGATAGTATATGACAGAGCCAAATATTTAAATATCGCTTACTCGGACTATTTTTGGGGGGCACCCAAGAAAGTGTGGGCCCTAAGCTAAAGCTTGTACGTAAAGCCGGTGTGTATAGCTACCTATAGGCCTATGTCTAATTTAAAGCGGACTAACTCCAATGTTGAAGAAAAAATCAGTCACCGGTGGCCACCCTTGTTCATTTGAAACAAATTAGAGTTCTAATTACTTAAAATGGTTTCACGGAGAGACGTAAGAGGACTACAAATAAAACAGATTGTCGTATAGTTGTATCGAGTAGACGCTCAACTCTCGCCCTGAAAGTCCCTCCACAAAGCGCCGACCTGGTTCACAATCTCACGTCTAACGCGTCACTTCTTCGTAGTGAGAATAAGTGAACAATGAGTGATCCGTTTCTAAAAGTTACATTAAATTAAATGAAAAAGAATAATATTATGATATGATTATTAAGGGAACATACAAAATGTAATTAATTATCTTTCACTACTTAAGATGTTGGAGAATTAAAAATTAGAAACACGGAAGCCGTGCCTCGGTGCGGAACAAAACATGACCTAATTCTGTTTTGTTAATATTTACAAACTTGCAGAACTTTATATAAAGAGATGTCAACCGTTATAAAGTCAATCGACTTTAATAAAATTTGATTATCACATATGAAGGTCATGTATGTGTTATTTTTTTTTTCACAATGAGGCTCTATTGCAGCGGTTCTTAAATTCTTGCGCAAACTGATCAGTAGACATATATCATATATGCCCGAAGCTGATAATAAAAGAAACGAACTGCGCATTTGTATTTATTTATTTATCTTGTGGGCATCAGATTTGACTTTATATCTGACATTAATGATATTTTTTGTCAATATATCGATTCAATACAATTTACTTTTCAGGTTTTATAATGATTTTATTCAAAAATAAAGTACAAAGAATGTGTATTAAAAGACGTACTATTTTTGATACCCCGCATTATGTATGTAGTCGGTTATTAAAAATGACGTTCAGGAGAGTGACAAATGGGTTTGGCTGATCCCTCCCTCTCCCCCTTCCCCCGGGAGACATGCTAGGCATGTTGAAAGGTTTGTTGTCTGTCTTCCTACTCCTATTTACGATTCAGTTCTACCCATTCTTTAGAAGTTCAGCCCCAAGTTTTTTTTTAGGGCGTGGCTTATCGCAAATACCTGTCGCAACAAACTGCTTGGCTGGCTGATCTGACGTAGTGCACCCAACCTTTTCACCCCCTGAAGGCCACACAAAACATTTTATTCTAGTTTGGACGGCTGCCAGATTTATATATACAGGGCCGGCATTAAGCCGAGTTGACCTATTGCTCCAATTTGGGCCCCGCGCCAGGCAATTACATTTATATTAATAGTAACAGTTGTTATTGTAAAATAAAATAGAAGAGAGCCTCGCAAGCATCCGTTAAATCGGACCCCCTATCTATCTATTTATCTATCTATCTATCTATCTATCTATCTATCTATCTATCTATCTATCTATCTATCTATCTATCTATCTATCTATCTATCTATCTATCTATCTATCTATCTATCTATCTATCTATCTATCTATCTATCTATCTATCTATCTATATTGAATTTCCTTGTATAACTCCTACTGGTCGCAGCAATATCATATGTACATGAATAGACACAGAAAGCATGCGCCGTAGGACCGCTGAATAAACGCTGTAGTACGCCGACTTCAGGCCACTATAGGACCGCCATTACGCCGCTACTCGGATGCCGACATCGGACCGATAGATTGCCGATGGGCAAAAATATATCAGTCCACCAGTGTCAGCTTATAGTGGACCGACAACTTTACTATATAAACTGTCTTTTTTCTATATTTGAGCCCCCCCCCCAGCATTTTTTTTTCTATATTGAGCCCCCTTTAGCATTTTTTGCTGGTTGCGCCACTGGAAGGGTGGTATGTTTCCTATTATTAAACAGTAACTGGGTTCATGCAATGGACTTAATTCTGAAATTCTTTTTTAATTTATTTAACAGACAGAGCCTTTATTTAATAGACAGAGCCTTCCCCCAATATGCAGGCCTCTGGATCCTAGGATCAAAGGGCCTCAAAAATAAAATAAAATAAAAAAACAAAAAATGTATAAGGAATTTATATAATTTTTAGATGTTAGTCCTTTTTTTTTTAAGCCCAGTTTTTTTTTCTTCTGCATCCTGGGGTTTTAACCGACCTAGGTCTGTGTCTAGTCGTACATTACACAATACATGTACACACAGTGTGTTTTTGACATACATGACTGTACCAGAACCGTTCTTTGGGAGAATTTGGCAAAAGAAAATATTAAAGCCCTTTATGTCCAGGGTTATGAATCAGAAGCGGAGTTAGGTCGGTTGGGTCGCGTACAGCCCCGTAGCGTGAAAATTCTACAGAAGGGGGCCAAGCACTCTACATCAGGGGACAGGCAATAGCAGGGGGCCCATGGTAATACATTTGACTAAGTAGAACAAATAACCAGGGGGGGAGACAAAACGCAGGGGGGGCGGCCCTCCTGGCCCCCCGCACGTTACGGGCCTAGTCGCATAAGATAATATGTGGGCCTTTAAATTAAGGGAGACATCACAAAGGGTAGGCTATGAATTAGGGTTTTACGGGTATAAAATGTGAGCTTTAAAGTTCTTCACAATTTGGTGGCCCTGGCAATTGCATTGTGAGTTAAATATGCCATAGTATTGTTACAACTCGTTAAATTCTGTTTATAAAATCAAAACAACATACAGGCGTGGATTCCAAGAGTATTTTCTAATATCTATAAAAACAACAACAACGGCAACATGGCCACTCTCTTGCCGGCTTCTTACGTCACTGTCACTACTGCGTCATCGCGTTCACTCCGTAGACTGTACGGTGCTCACCGGGTGGGTCGTAACAGTATGAATATTTAAAAGAAAAATTCATTCTATTCAATATTTATTTAATGCAGTAGAGTAACTTAAGGGGGGGGGACTTTTCCAGCCAGGGGCGGCATCCACCGTACATTAGTATATTTTATCAAGTAAAGGTTTTTTAATAATTTTTTTCTGAAAAAAAAAAGTAACATTTATTGAAGTATAGATTTTACTGATTTTACATCATTGGCCATGACACGAATATGTATGTGTAAGGGGAAGTGGTTTGGTCAGGAATAGCTTTCGTCTAGTTTTCCTTTGCTAAATACACTGAGCTGTGTTATATATATATAGCTTACTTAATGAATGTTTGTACTGCATTGAATATTGCTGTGCTGTAGAATGCACACACACAAAAACAACAACATTCTATGGGTATTTTTCAGTCTTCTCACATTCAAAATATTTGTTCATTAATATGTTTCATTCAGTCAGTCTTTATCTAAATCTGTAATGCATTCAATATACATGTGCTACTATATGCTTTCACATATGATTTTAATGATAATAATAATAATATAAGGGTCTATAGGTAATGTAGAGTACGAAGGATTGGTGCAGATATTCATAAATCTATTTTTATTAATCTTGAGTTTGCGCACCGCACTTTTCAAAATACTATGAATTATGTTTATGTGTAATATTTACTATGTGACGTATTGGTTGCTATTTGAGGTCACATGAATTTTTCTTTACTTGGATACAAACTTTGTCGAGAGAGATATATTTTGGTTTTGGTACTAGGCAGTCATGATTTTTATCTCGTGCTAGTTAGTTGTAAGTTGGATTCTGAGCTATGAAGTGGTATTGTTAATTAATAGTCTTTTATCACCTTCAAAGAAGGTTAATTTACATTTGAAGTAGTAATTTAAAGAAATACAATTAGTGTCTTAATTTTAATGTTTTGTTTGTAATATATAAAAATGATGAATCAGCAATCAGCCTTGTTTGCTTATTGAGACGAATGTGAAGAAGTAGTATAAGATCGGCCTTGTTCATTCATTGAGCTACCATAATGCCTCCAACTCTGTACTAATGCAAACATAAACATACAACCTTAACAGGTAACAAGGGACACTATCAAGAAAATACCATTTCAGATAAACCACTTATAATTATCTCGCCTTATTGGACCACCGAAACATATTTATCAACGGACGTGTTAATGCCGTATCCAGTTACGAATTATCTTTAGTCACATAATTCTGATACATTTAACCAGCAATGGCGGATTTAACGATGTAGGTCATTTACCGGCCCCGTCGTCTTAAAGCCCCCCCCCAAACTAAATTGTTACATATGTAACTTAATTTTCCTATCTATGTCTTTATTGAGGGTTGGGGGGGGGCAACGCTAATCTCATTCGACACTCACTTTGCCGCCATGCTGTGACGGCATCTGTCGCACTTTTTTTTTTAACGGTAATATATTGTGACTAGCAGGTCCGGCCTTGGGCTGATATGGCCGATTGCTCCAAATTGGGCCCCGCGCCAGGCAGGAGCCCCCACAAATTTAACTTCAGCATTACTAGTAATAGTCGTTGTTGTAAAAGAAAAAAATTAGAAAAGGGGCCTCGCAAGCATCCGTTAAATTGGGCCCCGCAATTCGTAAGTCACCGGCCCTGGTGACTAGCAGTGCTTTTATATAAAGCAATTTAGAGTTCTAAAAACAGTGCGAATAAGTATTTATAAGTGTCACTAGGTTGTGGTATAGGCGCGGTCCGCCCCGGGCCCTCTTACTTCGCTACCAGCAGGGGGTCGACATTTTCACTGCTTTATATTTTGGGCGCAGGAAATGGGAAAAAAATGTTCAGAGTCAACATTGGCTGCCACTATTGTCTGCTACAATATTGCATACATACGTAATTAGCCAGTAACTTTCTTAGTACTATCTATCTATCTATCTATCTATCTATCTATCTATCTATCTATCTATCTATCTATCTATCTATCTATCTATCTATCTATCTATCTATCTATCTATCTATCTATCTATCTATCTATCTATCTATCTATCTATCTATCTATCTATCTTCTGTCTGTCTGTCTGTCTGTCTGTCTGTCTGTCTGTCTGTCTGTCTGTCTGTCTGTCTGTCTGTCTATCTATCTATCTATCTATCTATCTATCTATCTATCTATCTATCTATCTATCTATCTATCTATCTATCTATCTATCTATCTATCTATCTATCTATCTATCTATCTATCTATCTATCTATCTATCTATCTGTCTGTCTGTCTGTCTGTCTATTGATTATCTAAATTCTCTGTGTATCTGTCTGCCTGTATAAGTTATGGGCCTTTATGTAAATTGTGCTCATGTTTAGGGAGTTACCTAACGTATGTATTTTGTCCGTCAGTTCGTCAATCTACCATTAATATATCTGTCTGTCTGTTCGTCCTCCCACCAATCCATCCATTCACCAGTAGTCCGTCTGAAAGTCTGTCCGCCAGTCTTTCGAAGTATATGGGCCTTTATGTAGGTACCACAAACTGATTTTTTAAAATGGGTTTACAGCTTTTTTCAACATGAATATTGCAAGAACTAGAGAATCTAAGATGGTGGACATCAAATTTATTACTATAGCTCAAATAGTTTAAGAGATATAAATTTTTGAAAATGTGACTTTTTCATTTTTTCACAACACCTTCAAAAGTGCCATTTTTGCCAAGCGTTATCTGCAACAGTATTTCCTGCACACCAAATCATTTACATTCAATACAAACACAAATATACATAGAATAAACTCAATTTTTTTCAAAGGTGTAAAATTATAATATCATTAAAATTTATAGCACTGAAAATGGGTTTTCATCATTTTTTAGAAAAAATAAAAAGGGAGATAAATTTTCAAAATTCGTGACATTTCAAAAAATCATAATAAAATTTGTAATCAACACACATAAGAACTAATTACATCATTCTGTAGGGTAACTTAAGCTCTATGCATTCAAATAGTCATAATATCTTAAGATTATTTATGATTAATATAATAAAGGTTAGAAATAGGTGGGGTAATAAAAAAACTAAAAAAAATGTCATTTTCAAAAATTCACAAAAAAAGAACTGTTATGTATATATTCAACATATATATATGAAAATGTAGGATATACATAGTTCTTAACTATAAAATAGTCGTTAGACCAATTACTTTTATATATACAGTACAGGGATGGATAAATCCATGCATGTAAAAAATCAATAAAAATACTTTCCATTGGGGAAAAATCCACTATTAAGTATTATTTGAAAAGTTATATTAGTAACAATAGTAACCGTAACATTAGATGCATACATTTCAATTATATTCTAATTATTTCATAAGTCATGGAAAGCTAACAAATAATTTACGCATTTTACCACTACCTAAATAAGTGCAACTTTCGAAATTTAAGTAATTTTACTTTTAAGTTAATGTAAGCATATACCATTTGAATGAGTTATTAATGTACCATTTAATTGATCAGCAGGACCGGATTTAGACGTCATAAGGCCCTAAGCTATTTGGGATATAGAAATGTTCCCTTAGCCCTACTGGGCCATCGGGGCAGATGAAGTTTAGTATTATTCTGTTTCTATAACCTCGACATATGAAGGGATTGTGTGTTAGCACAACGCCCAGCCGCCTTTAATTCCCCAACTTAGGTCAAACATTTAAAGCCGGGTGGACTTGTGGGACGACTTTGCACCAGATAACATGTCGACAGTCGAGTATCTACACCACTCGGCCATCCATCATTTGGGATATGGGGCCCTTTATAATTCCAGAAATTAAATGGCAGTGTCAAATATTTAAATAAATATGACAATTGCTCACTCTAACAATTTTTGGGGGCCTCCTAAAAAGTGGGGGTGCTAAGCTATAGCTTGTGTAGGTTATATATAAATCCTGCACTGTTGATCAGCATCATTCCCTTCTTTTTTATTTCATCTTTCAATACCTCTCATAGTAATAAAGGTTTATTTCTGGAGCTTTACAAAACACATCTGTTTTGTTTCAATTCATGCTTACTTAGAGATAATGTACTGTTTTGTTGATCATTTAGTGATTTTAACTCTAATTTCTTCTTGATATAGTACTACTATTTCATCAAGGACATTTTTTCCAATTATTGACCCTACCCAGGCCCGTAGCCAGGTCAAAGTAAGCAGGGAGGCACCAATACCCAGCAAGGGGGCACCTTTACTTTTTCTATATTTTTTCCCCTTTTTCTTCTTTTTTTAAGCGGGGGGGGGGGCACTCCACACCTAGCCGGGGGGGGGGGCACGGCCCCACAGTGCCCCCCACCCCTGGCTACGGGGCTGACCCTACCATTAAAAGTTTTATTTGTTTTAAATGTTTTATTATGTTTTCATCTATTTCTCTGTTATTATTTGTTTATCAAGAGTTTGAATGTCTGTTGTTTACTTAATATAATAAATAAAAAAAATGAATGAAAAGTTCATTAGTTAATCTCAGTAGTTTTGAAAGAACAGACTCCTTCAGGGGACTGTGTATATTTCTCTTATTCACTCTAAAAGTTGCAAGGCTTTAAAATATATAACCCACATTCAAAATTGGTCCAAATAAGTTACATAATATACTGCTGATATGGTATTTAAACACATAAAAGTCTTTTCTATGTGTTACTTAACTTGATTACCAGTTCTTTTTTTTTTTTGGATTTGTGAGAACCATGTTTAATTAAAGCTAAAAGATGTTCAAACGTCAAAAATACTCAAACTGAACTAATATTAATAATAAGATACTTAATAATAATACAAACGCATGAGTGGCTAAGAAATATTTTAATAAAAAAAATACAGGCGTAACAGTTACATGAGTCCATGACTTGCCATTTTCCTCTTTCAAAACCAGAGTTGAAGAAGTCATGTATTACTAGTCTAGTAGACAAGGCAATAAAGGTATCCCTCCAACTAGCACAGAAACCTTCTATAAAGTATTGAGTTGTACACCGTCTGATAAGGATAATTATGACATTTAAAAATGGTTCTGACTTAAATAATAGTGAATTTAAGCATATACTAAACATACACAGTTATATTACAACAATAATTGAAAAAATATCCATTCAATAATAGTTATGTTAATTCGGTCGGCCTACAATCTACTATATGTTTACATTGACAACCAATTATCGACCACGTGACCTGTTATATTTGTTTAAATTTGAGACAATAAAACTATCTAAAACCGGTAAAAAATATATACTAGTCAATTTTGAATATGTTATCTCTTAGAAAATATTATTATCTCTCTAAAAAAATAGCCAGAAAAAAATAGAAGTGTCCGCAAACATGAGGGGTATCGTTCAATGTACAAAAGCATCAAAATGGCCTCGAGGTTTATCATATTAAAGTTATTATAACTACAACAATAAACATTTCCAAAGAAATATAAAGCTAAAAGAGTAAGGAACAAAATGTAACTATTTATCTACAAGTTTTTATCGTTTTTACTTACCAACTAGGTGTTTAAGTCCCAATAAAGTTCAATTCATTGTGACTGGTGTAGCGTTGCTAACTTGACTGTCGGCCATTTTCACGGTCGTGCAAGAATGGGTGAAAAATGTGTGTTATATGCTATTTCTTAGCGCTCTGCGCTTTTGGGCCATGCTTACAAATTAAGTTTTATCATAACATTTTAAAAGCAAAATGGACGGGCTTTCTAATGATACTAAAGAAAAACCTACAAAATTAAAAAATCACAAAATAATTTACTTTTTATTATGATTTTTTTATATTAAAAATATTGTTAAATATAATTTAATTAAATGTTTAGTGTGGTTGTAAAGGGCATTCATTTTTGCACACATTGATATATTTGACATTACTGTAGGACGAATGGCCCAGAATCGCACGGAGATTGAAAATAGGATGGTCAAATTAGATCGCGCGCCGGCCGGTAAAAAGAGACTTCGGTGATGGTTTTCATTTAAAAAATTCATCCTTTAGTTTTAAATCTACGTAATTAAAATTTACATATTATTGTAGGGCTTACAAAATACTTTAAAATGGTATAATTGTTTATGAGATTTGATCAGTTTTAAGTAGATAAATCATTAAGTTAAAACTATCCAAATATTGACTACAGTGACGCAAAACCACGATTTTGAGCCAGTTTGTGGTACCTACTTTATGTCAAATTGTGCTCGTATTTGTGAAAAGTATGAAAGAAATATTTCAAGAGAGTTCCACCTCTGACAGTGTCCGCTGACGCCGCTGTCAGATAACAACCGCCACACGTCTTAAAGCTGCAATAGCTAAACGACGCCTGACAATGATGGTTCCTGCCCCCCCCCCCGGGCACCAGCATACCCTATCCGCACTGCCGTCGTCTTTGCGCTTTTGGGCTACAATTATATTACAACCCATAGATAACACGTACAAAAATATCGTATTTATTTGCTTAAAAGCACATTGTTTGACCACCAGGTATAATATTAATAATAAGTATTGGAAAATGATTTGATAAGTAAACCGATTTTGTTTTTAAGTGTATAATGATTCACTATATAACTCTGTAACATAATGAAAAACATTCACGGAACTTGAGTCTGTAGTTGGAGCTGAGGTTGTAGTAGATGAAGATGTTCACGCTGGAGTTGGAGATCCCGAACACGTGACCGAACGACCAGACCGTGGTGAACAGCGTGGACAGTTTCCCGTCCGCGTTGAACTCCGGGATAGCTATGGTCGCTAAGGATATGATGACCACGGGCAGGTAGCAGACGATGACCACGGCGGCCATCAGGATGACCAGCTTGCAGGTCTTCTGGTCGCGGACGGACAGCGTTTGCTTCTGCCTGCCGTCGACAGTGTGTCGAACCCGCCACTCAGACTTCTGTCTCAGCAGGAACACGAGGGTGGAGGCGAGTGAGATGACGGAAACGATCCCGACGACGAGGAAAGCCACGTGTATCTTGAAGACCATCCCCCGCAGCGCAGGCCTGTTGCCGTTCGGCACCAAACCCAGAACTGTTTTGTTTGTAGCGGGCAGAAAAACCCAGTCGATGTAGATGGAAGAATACTCAGGGATAATGGACACGATGTTCGCGATCTGAATGATGAGGATGGCGACGAGGGCGCGGCGCGGCGTGGCCCATCGTTTGATCTTCAGCGGCACTGAGATGCACAGGCACTGCTCCGCCGTGACGTAACCGGTGATGAACATGGAGATCCTGTGGGCGCAGGTGGCGGGCCACCCCCCGATGAGGTAGAAAGCGCCCAGCGTGATCTGGGAGTCGGACATGTTGATCAGGAAAGGGTTCGAGAACAGGTTCGTCGACTGCATGGTGAGTATCTTAATTAGGTCAAAGACGGCGATGAAGAAGAGGCAGATGTTCAAGGACGTGCTGAGACCTTGCTTTAGAAGTACGCGGACATTGATGACGTTGAACACAGTCCCGAAGAGGCCGATCGTGGCGCACAGCAGGAAGTGGTTGACGAAAATTATTATCTGGCTCTCGAAGTCCGACCGAAGTTGTGTACTCTTCGACATCCCATAGCCGGGGGTCGTAGCTGATGTTTTGATTGGCTCCTCTAACACTTCAGAGATATATGTATTGCTGTATTCCATTTTTTTGTTTCAATTAATCGAAGGGATCTCTGAAAAAGAAAAGATGACCATTTAATAAACAGCAATCAGGGAAGTGTTGTATGACAAATGCCCATGACGAGCAGATGTAAGAAAGGCTCCCAAAAGTGTAGCCAGATTGGTGGTTTCCCCGCTAGTTTTGGGCGGTTTCCATTGGAATGTAACCGGAATATGGCTATTTTTAAAAATCTATATCATTAGTTAAGTAAAGGGTAAACATCTTATAATAATTAAGATGAAACGGCCCCAATTGTTTACATTTCACAAATAATTTCAGCTAATAAACATTATTTATCTATTAAACTTTTTTTATGTATTAAGGTTTATTTATTTAGAATTTCACTTTATTAATTTATTATTTCACCTTATTTATTTATTATTTCAATTTATTTATTTATTATTTCACTTTATTTATTCATTATTTCACTTTATTTATTTGTTATTTCACTTTATTTATTTCATACACTTTTTTTAAACATGTATTATTAAACTTTTTATTTTTATGAATATAATTTTCCCCCATCCCAAAGGCCTCACGTCGAAACCTCGTCGAGTAGTCAGTCCTAGGCCAGCACTCTTCCATGACTGAGAGCAATACCTAGCGGTAACTGTTCGAAACTAAATATTATGCACGAAGTAGCGCTATCTTTCAAATTAATGTCAGCTCAAAGTTGATGCTTTTTTTTTTGTTCAGTTTATCAAACAAAATATTTTTTTCTTATTTTAACTATTGATTGTAAATCTAATACAGCTATTTAATTCTGGTGCGGGAATGAGATGAAAGGGGTCTTATACATATTTTATCAACTTGATACACATAAAACGAAAAAAAAATTACGCCTATCATTATGCTTTTGCATAAAAACAATACGTGGTTGTTGAGGGGGGGGGGCACCATAGCGCAACGCCTTTGCTGCCACCCACTCGATCAAGCCATAGATTATTATTAAATAATGTTAAATGCTCTAAAAGTAAAGGAAAATCACTAAAACACAGGCGTAGGCTCAATAAAAACACAGTGTTTAATACTTCATTTACAATCAATTAAATTGGGCACGATTCTACACTGCCGGCTTCATCATCACAACTCTGCTGCTCCTACGTCACAAAGTCACTCCTTTCAATACGTAAATTATACGGTGCGCTGATCTACGGGAATTCCCTTTTCAAAGCATACTATACCGCGTGCAAAGGGGTTGTGGAAGGGGGGGGGGAGAGAAGAGAGTTATAACAATAATTATAAGAGCGTACAGAATACAACAAACAGACCAGCTAAGTTCGATAAGTCGAATATCTTCTTTCTTATTGGTTCGACCCATTTGGAAATTGAATAAAAATATATAAATATTATAGACATAAAACATTTCTTTGTTTCAAAAACAATGTTATTTTTTTTTCATTTTAGGAAAGTGCATCTTTTGGTAAACAATATTTTTCCCCCTCCTTAAAAAAAATCGTTATGCAACATGACCAGTTATACTACATTTCAATGTTCTACTATTGCCTGGTGGCGTTAATGTGTTGTCGATTATATATAATAGCTGGATTTTATTTTCCTTAAATTTTTTTAAAACAATATTTTCTTATATAAACATATATATTTATATATATTTACTTGAAAATATAACTAATCGATCTATCTTCGAAAGATTTTCAAATCTATTAAACACATTTATGTTTTTTTTTTTGACACTAATGCTTAAGATATTACAATGTTTCTTATTGATCTCAGTCTCTCCCTCTCTCTCTCTCTCTCTCTCTCTCTCTCTCTCTCTCTCTCTCTCTCACCTTTCAGCAGTTAACATAATGGCTTTAAATCATTTGCATCACGTAAATAAAACTTTTAGAATTACAGAACGTGTATCGTTATAAACAAACAGAATAAGTATTTCAGACGTCTGTTTTCTTTGTTTTTAGCTACTTTTGTTAATAGTTAAATAAAAATATAAAAAAAATAGTAATTATAGTAGCGAAAACAATAATCTATGGATGTCAGACAGAAGAGGGGGGAAAAACTACATAGTGTTACCAGAGTAGGGGAGGATACTGTTGTTTAAATTAATAGGTAAGAAATAACTACAAAGCCAAGTGGGTTGTCGAAACTGTTTGTGACTGGATCGTCCTTTGATGATTAAAAGTCAACGTAAATTATTGGGAATAAACAGCAACAAACAACACACCAACAGTTCTAAATAGATGTTCCAGTGATTTCCATACCATGGTATTATGGAGTTATTATCGATACTGATAAATTAACATTATCTATTGATGTAGATTTGTTTCAACTGACTCCAGTGATGTCACTGATGTTCTCAAGACGGCAGAAAAAACGACCCCCCCTCTGTTTTGGGCTGTTAAACGTTTCATTATATGATTGGCACAATTAATTAAAAGTAAACATTTTTAAATCAAAATTCGAGACTCGAATTCAGCTTCGCGGAAGCAAAACTAACATGATAATTTGTAAGCAGTCGAAATGACTTGATATACGCCCAAATTTCCGGTTCATTTCATCTCACTAATCATGTAATTTTCTGTTATATTTCACTAACCTATACAGAGAGGTCGTAGTGATGGGTAAAGCATCTGTCAGCATTCAATGATATTCAGTCAAGAAACATAACAAGTATTATAGCCAGATTTAAAGCAAGGAACATAGTGCGCTCGTCTTTGATGGACCGAAATTATCTTGCACCCTTGGGGACTCAACTCGCCTTAAAACTCCCCAGACGACAAATTAATCTTCAATGCTTGAGCGCCATCTACAGCCAAAGCATTGGAATGTATTGAATCCAGTCACCTCACAAGTATCTCAGTTTACGTATATGACATACACATATGCATCATTCGTGTAACGCTTGTTTTGAGAAGTAAACACCAATAGTTAATTTTCTCAGTTAAAAAAAATAATACACACTATAATTCCACTGTTATTTGTTTCTGCCTCTTATTATGCCGGTAGTATTGTGTGTAAAATTTCAGTTTAAAATGTTATAAAAGAACAGATATAATTTTTTTTTTCAAAATTTTTCTGGTTCGTCTCTAAATTTGTAGCATTTTAATGGAGTAAAGGTTTTACAATTAGTTTTAAAGTGTCTGTGTCATTCAGCCTTTTACAGAAACATCCATAGACTTTTGGAGGGCTGAAGAAAAACTTCCTTCCTGTCTGGACCCTGTTAGCACAATATAAATGGAATATATATATATATATATATATATATATATATATATATATATATATATATATTGTAAAAGTAAAGTTCCCTTAGCCCTAATGGAGCATCGGGGCAGGTGAAGTGTAGAATTCATCTGTTTCTATAACCTCAACATATGAAGGGATTGTGTGGTTAGCACAACGCCCAGCCGCCTTTACTTCCCCAACTTAAAGTCAGGTACCCATTTAAAGCTGGGTGGACTTGTGGGACGACTTTGCACCGAATTTCACCTGGAAAAATTCCATGGGCCTCACCGAGGTTCGAACCCAGGACTCTCAGGTCAACAGTCGAGTATCTACACCACTCGGCCATCCGTCCCACTATATATATTGTAAAAGGGCCCCTTTTTTCAGCGGGGTTCTAAGCAGCCACCGCCCTCATTGGCCTGTCCATGAGAGTGTCCCTAAAGTTCCCCTTCCCACAAAGACAAAACGTTTAAAGGGGCAAATTAATGAAGTAATGCATGGGTGTTTTTCATTTTAGTTGCTGTCATCGGGGGTCCCTAGCTTTGGTTTGCTTGGGGGGCCCGTAGAGCTATTTAGAGTGATTCGTTATGTCTATTTTTTCTATTTCTCACAATCTCTCGTTCTCTCCCTCTCATCATTCTTTCACTCATCCAATTACCAGCTCTATTTTGATGCATTAACAACAGCACAAGGAAAAAATCAAGACACATTATTGATCAGAATTGTATATTTTTATCTTTATTTCATCTACCTATGTTTTTTTTAATGCAAGTAAGAAAAAGAGTTTTAAGCAGAAAGCGGATAAAATTAAACTCATAGTAAACAATTTATATATTTTTTAAAAATATTTACTTAATGTGTTTCTTTGATTAAAACATAAAACATAAAGATTATCACACGATGCCAATATCTATTTATAGAGCCAGGAAACTCCCATGAATTAAAAAAATGGATTTGGTCGTGTGCAAAAAATTTAATGGTAGGGCTTGGATGACTGTGTTACGCGGACTAAGACAACAGTCTCTGCGCTGAAAAATAAAAGGTGCAAAACGCATTAAGTAACATTGGCTAAACAATAAAGGTGAATATCAAAATGATCTGTTATGCCATTACATATATACATTAGTGGCGTAGGATGGGGTACAGCGGGTTGTGGGGCCGCGCAGGGCGCCGAACCAGAGAGGGGCGCCGAAAGAGCGCTGTTAAATGTTTTTGCACTGTTCAGATTGGAAGGAGGGTGCCAAAAAATGTAACTAGCACAGGGCGCCAGAATAGCTAGCTATGCATTGCATATATATACAGTGCCTTTTTTTTGTGCCGGTAACCACCGGTACGGCGTACCGGCACCTTTTTCAATGTGGGGAAAAAATTATTATATTTCTTGTATTCTAAAATTTATTATTCATTTATTATGTTATTAATTTGTTAAGGTTGAATTATTTAAAATTGCGCGCAATAAGATTTAAAATATAAAATGCGAAACAGCGAAATGGTAGTTAAATTAAAAGTTAGGCAATCCATCACTGAGTACCGGCACCAATATTTTTTTTACAAAAAAAAAAAGCACTGCATATATATATATATATATATATATATATATATATATATATATATATATTATAATCCAATGTAAGAAAACAGACTGAAGCTAACTAAGGGAAAATGACTATAATATTATTATTCAAAATGTTGACCAATTTCAAGCTCAAAAATATAATTCTTTTTCTCACTACAGCATGGGAAGTAGTTCAATTAATGTTGACCCGAGGTAGATAAGTAATTAGAAGCCACACGTTGACTTAAGTGATAACTTTTTTTTAACTGAATGTGAATTTAATGTTTAACATTTACCTCCTGACCGGGTTGCCCTGATCCGAGGCAGTGACGTAGACAGCGAACATGTCACCTGGAGTCAGCAGACCAGTGACGCTGACCGTACCGCCAGGTGAGACGGAGAACTTGGGCTTAGCGTTGGCGGGGACAACCCTAGACAGTCTGAACTGTGGCGGTCCGAAGTCAGCATCGGTGGACTGTACCTGAGGTTAGACGTTGAACAGTTCATTGAGGAAAAACAATGCACCTTTTACTTTAGCTCTATGTGATGGGTTTAAATCTGTATGTGATGGGTTTAAATCTGTATGTGATTGGTTTAAATCTGTATGTGATTGGTTTAAATATGTATGTGATGGAATTATACCTATATGTGATGGGTTTAAATCTGTATGTGATGGGTTTAAATCTGTATGTGATGGGTTTAAATCTGTATGTGATGGGTTTAAAGCTATATGTGATGGGTTTAAATCTATATGTGATGAGTTTAAATCTGTGTGTGATGAATTTATATCTATATGTGATGGGTTTAAATCTGTGTGTGATGAGTTTATATCTATATGTGATGGGTTTAAATCTGTGTGTGATGAGTTTAAAGCTATATGTGATGGGTTTAAATCTATATGTGATGGGTTTAAATCTGTGTGTGATGAGTTTATATCTATATGTGATGGGTTTAAATCTGTGTGTGATGAGTTTATATCTATATGTGATGGGTTTAAATCTGTGTGTGATGAGTTTATATCTATATGTGATGGGTTTAAATCTGTGTGTGATGAGTTTATATCTATATGTGATGGGTTTAAATCTGTGTGTGATGAGTTTACATCTATGTGTGATGAGTTTACATCTATGTGTGATGGAATTATATCTATGTGTGATGGAATCATATCTATGTGTGATGGGTTTACATCTATGTGCGATGGGTTTAAATCTGTGTGTGATGAGTTTACATCTATGTGTGATGGAATTATATCTATGTGTGATGGGTTTACATCTATGTGTGATGGAATTATATCTATGTGTGATGAGTTTACATCTATGTGTGATGGGTTTAAATCTGTGTGTGATGGAATTATATCTATGTGTGATGGGTTTACATCTATGTGTGATGGAATTATATCTATGTGTGATGGAATTATATCTGTGTGTGATGGAATTATATCTATGTGTGATGGAATTATATCTATGTGTGATGAGTTTACATCTATGTGTAATGGAATTATATCTATGTGTGATGGAATTATATCTATGTGTGATGGAATTTTATCTATGTGTGATGGAATTATATCTATGTGTGATGGAATTTTATCTATGTGTGATGGAATTATATCTATGTGTGATGGAATTATATCTGTGTGTGATGGAATTATATCTATGTGTGATGGAATTATATCTATGTGTGATGAGTTTACATCTATGTGTGATGGAATTATATCTATGTGTGATGGAATTATATCTATGTGTGATGGAATTATATCTATGTGTGATGGAATTATATCTATGTGTGATGAGTTTACATCTATGTGTGATGGAATTATATCTATGTGTGATGGAATTATATCTATGTGTGATGAGTTTACATCTATGTGTGATGGAATTATATCTATGTGTGATGGAATTATATCTATGTGTGATGAGTTTACATCTATGTGTGATGGAATTATATCTATGTGTGATGGAATTATATCTATGTGTGATGGAATTATATCTATGTGTGATGAGTTTACATCTATGTGTGATGGAATTATATCTATGTGTGATGGAATTATATCTATGTGTGATGGAATTATATCTATGTGTGATGAGTTTACATCTATGTGTGATGGAATTATATCTATGTGTGATGGAATTATATCTATGTGTGATGAGTTTACATCATGTCGCGCCCTCCCCCCCCCCCCGATTTTTTTTGGTTTAGATTGCTTAAATTTATAATTTTTTTAAACTTCTATATGCAAACTTTTACCAGTCAATACATGCTTTTTCTAATGTTAACAATGAAAGAGTGAAAGGATGCAATAAACTAGATTTTATTTTAAACATATATTAATACTGTTTACATACAATACATTAGGTTAATTATATGTTATGTGTCACATTTTTCGAAATTCCATGGCCCCCCTCCGGACAGTCCACGGCGTCCTAGGGGGCCGCGGCCCACCACTTTGAGAAGCACTGGTGTAGAGCACTCGACTGTCAACCCGTGAGCCATGTGAACTGGATTGTATGTGTAAAAACCACAACTGAAAAGAATTATTCGTTACCACCTTCCCCTCTCCACCGACATACCGTAACAAGGTTGCGAGATTTATCGCACATCCCCGCTTCAAGTGTTAGAGAGTATTTCTCTGGATTGAGGATCACTGGGCTGTTGTCGTTGACGTTAAGTATGTTGATAGTTATATTTTTGACCGCGGAATACTTCTGAGGGGTCAACTCTGTAATCATGAGCTATATATATATATATATATATATATATATATATATATATATATATATATATATATTAAAAAAAAAAGAAAATAATGTCAAAGTGAATTTTTTTATTATAAGATAGACGTTTAGTATGAGAAATATATTACTGGGTACCACTGCATTTAAATAGATGGGTTTGTTTATGGTATTGACTTACAGTGTATCTATCTATCTATCCATCCATCCATCCATCCATCCATCCATCCATCCATCCATCCATCCATCCATCTATCTATCTATCTATCTATCTATCTATCTATCTATCTATCTATCTATCTATCTATCTATCTATCTATCTATCTATCTATCTATCTATCTATCTATCTATCTATCTATTTATCTATCTATCTATCTATCCAATCCAATCCATCCTTTCCATCCATCCATCCATCCATCCATCCATCCATCCATCTATCTATCTATCTATCTATCTATCTATCTATCTATCTATCTATCTATCTATCTATCTATCTATCTATCTATCTATTTATCTATACACACATATATGTGTGTGTCTATTGTCTGTCTTAATTGTCTATCTATTTGTCTGTCTGTCTATTGACTGTCCATCCGTTTGTATTGCAGTCAAATTACAGTCAAATCTCAGCCAACTTACAGTCAGACTGCAATATGTAAAAATCAACTTCCAGTCACAATGCATCATAACAAAGTCAACTTACAGTCATCTGATACCTAGTGACTTCCTCATAATCAAGCACCGCCTTATTCAGCACAATGTTGCCATCTTGTGTTACATTGAACGGAGTCCCGGGCCGAACGGTCACGTTGAACACTGACGTCGATGGCTAGATATTTATAACAAAAAACAAAAACAACATAATATAACAGTATCACTTAAAAAAAACGTGCAGTATTTTTTGTGCCATTGGAATCAATAAATGTACATATACCTACTTCCATTAAGTAGGGGGGGGGGCGGATGGCCGAGTGGTGTAGATACTCGACTGTCGACCTTCCGATAGTTTGATCCTCGGTGAGTATCGTGTAATTTGTCCAGGTGTAATTTGGTAATTAGCTGGCCCGTAGCTTGCGGGGGATGGGGACAATAAATCAACTAATATTGTGTTTGAAACAACAGAGTACAGTCAGCACAACAGAGTACAGTCAGCACAATAGAGTACATGCTTAAATGAAATGAGCTTGCCTGTCGCCCCCTCCCTGCCTTTTGTCTGGCCCCTCTGCCTGTTTGCTCTACTTAGTAACATTTATTTCCTGCCACCCCACCCCCGCTCCCGCTATTGGCTTGGCCCCCGCTATGGAATGCCTGGCCCCTGCTGTAGAATTTTCACGCTATGGGGGCTGGTAATTAGTCGTCCCACAAGTCCACCCTGCTCTCACAAAATCTTCACAGGTCAACCCAAGAAAATGAAGCTTACATTTTGTGTGAAACTTCTTTTCAAAACCCCGAGCTATATCTAAACACTACAACACGTAAACAACATTGTGTATTCAGTGAGAGAATAATTACCACATCTGGATCGGTGAAAGTCAGTTTGAGTAAATTGGTAAAACTCTGGTCAATGGAGACTCTCTATCCAATGGGCGAGTTTTCATAAATGTAACCGGTGTTGCCATTGGTTGTAATTGTGGGTGGATACAGGTTGACCGTGGCGTTTGTATTCTGGTAGTTGCCCGTGCCTTCAATAGTGAGTATGATTGTAGCGTAGTCGACTCGTAAACTTGCTGATTGTTCAACAGCCTGTAAATATGACCGATATAAAATTGTAACTTTTGTGACAAGAGAATGGTGTTAAACTATATATATATATATATATCAATAATCTGCTGTTAGTGTACGTAGTCGATATTATACCATCATGTACAACTGCTGGTAGTGTACTTAGTCGATATTATACCATCATGTACAACTGCTGGTAGTGCAACCCATTTGGCCATCGGTCTGATCAGGGGGTAGCGAGCTTAACTCGCGCCCGGTTACCATACCTTTTTAGCGCCTCCTCCCATCAGAAAACTATATACTATTATTTGTAAAATATACCATTTGGCACCCCTGAGTAGCGCCCGGGGCATGATGCCCCACCCCTTCTTCTTCTTTGTTCTCGATATATGATTATGGAGGATTTCAAACGACCAGGCCTATAGTTATGATGAACTGCACGGTGGCATCCAGGTCCGTCTCGCTCCCATGAAGTTTTTGATTGAAGGAGGTCATCTGTGGCCAGAACCTGTTGCGAGCTGTGTCATGTAAAGGGCATGTTTGGATCTTGTTTGGAGTCAGTAGAGTTTGCTTCCTTTCCTCTGCTCCTGACTCTACAGGCAGAGGAGGAAGAACCACCAGCTCGCTTGGGTGGGCTCCTTCGAGGTGGAGAGCCCGGCCCCCTACCTGCGCGGCGGGATTCCACAGGCAGGACGCCATATCTATTTTGCGGGTTTTTTTCCTCCATATTCGTCGAGGTTGCGTGACTGTATGTTTTGCGCCATTAAGGCCTACTGCCTCCGTCTACAGCCTGCTGTTTTTCTGGATTTGCTTCCATAGCCTTTGGTCAACCAAGACCATCTGCAAGGCAGCAGTTGATTTAATTTCGGAGTTTTCTCTCCTAGATGTCTGCTATCCCTAGCTAATGGCCTCATCTGACCGGGTTTAGAGTTTGAGCGCTCTATGTTCGCTTTTTGCTGTCATTTCTTAGGGTTTTTGAGGCATTTTTTTTTATAAAGGTATCCTTACCATGGGATACCTCACCTCACCCTGCATGACAGCAAACCAGTTGGTCCGCGACCGCTTATTTAGTATTCACGGCTGACCCTTATATCTAAGGGTCTTTCCCTTATCCGCCAGCAGGGTTGTTAACAATACTCTTAAATTGTATCGTCAATACCGATACCAATACTTCATGAAAATAGTATCGCCAATAGCAATACAAATACTCAAGTAAAAATGTATTGCCAAAATCGATACCGATACAATACCGATACTTTTGAGAACAACAAACTATTTTTATTTAAAATATAATGAGTACAAGTTTTTCAAGTAATGTACGTGTGTCATCTGTAATGTACAAGTGTCATCTGTAAAAAAAAAAAGTGAAAACAATAAAATACAATTTCAAAGCACAAATTTAAAGCTAAACACTTTAGTACTTGACGAATGGCCAAGTGGTGTAGATACTCGACTGTCGACTTCAGAGTCATGAGTTCGATCCTCGGTGATAACAATGGGAGTTTTTCCACAAGTTCACCCAGTTTTAAATAGTACTCGACTTTAATCTGGGGATGTAAAGGCGGCTGGGCGTTATGCTAACCACACAATCCCTTCACTAGCCGATCAACTCAGCAATATAGTTTCTTAATGCTTGGGTAGGTTGGGTAGTGTGCTAATGACAGCATTTCTGATGAGTTATCTTCAAGATATCTGTCTACTTCAGCAGCTGTTACTATTAAGCCGGTTCTGCCGCCGTGCAGTAAGACTGTACTGCTGACTGTATAAAGCTGCAACACCCTGCAAAGTAAGTTGAGTTGGAACTGCACTAAGTGCACTGCAGGCACGCAATAAGGTTTGTTCAACTTCAGCCTTGTGATCCAAGTTTTTTTGTTGGGGAGGTGGGTGGTATTAATAGTGGTAGGGTTGATGGTTATCAATACAAACAGTGATTGAATTTATGAAGATTACTTTTAAAAAAAATCTATTAAAATCGATATTGTTATTCTGCAATTAGCTAATAGTGGCAACAGAAAAGTATTGGTATCGAGTATCGAAAATTTTTCGTTTAAAATGTATCGGCGATACACAAATCAATACTTGATACAAAAAGGATCGGCAATACAGCAACCAATACTGAAAAAGTATCGCCGATACATTATTGGCCGATACCGATACTTCGATACTAACAACCCTGTCCGCCAGCTGGGGACGCGCTTGGTAGGAGATGGTAGCTCCCCCAAGGCCCCACCCCTTGACCACCCATCGCGTCGTTACTGAGTCTGATTTGCCGAATAGTATACATAAGAACTAGTACTTATAAGCAAATTAATTACCAGAAATTTAAAGGTAATTTTTTTTAAATAATCATGATATGGCTAAAAGAGAAAAAAAAAATATAGTATATGAATAGAATTAATTTGTACAGTTGAAATGCCGTTCCAGAATAAAACACACAGCGAAATTTGCTATTTTGACAAGAGTTATCTATTTACAACTTACTTCAACAACTATCTCCAATTGGCTCACGTCAGTTCTGTTGATAATTTTACCAGAGACCTTCACAATCTCACATCTGTACTGTTTGCCCTGATAGAGACTTGATCTCACCGTGAAGTAACTCTCATACCCAGCTGGTGTGACTGTAATACAAACAGACATTGAATAGATAGAAAAACGTAGTAAGTTTTATACCGATTCAAGTTAAAAAAAAATAAATATAAAAACATTTACATCTGCATGAACTACCAACGATCGTGAACTTTTGCGATATGTTCCACAAAAAAAAAGGCCGATAAATTTTACAGATGTCACATTGGCCTTAAATTGGTCAGCATGTCACAAGAGGCTACTGTTACCCGGGCTGGCCGGATAACGGCAAAGCTGGATAGACTCAATATATAAATTTTTACCAATAACAGTTTATTACCAAAAACCTTCTTTTTTTAATTATTATTATAGATAGGTCAATACATTTTATTACTAGGCAGCAAGGCTCGATTTATCACCGGGGATGCCGGGGATAACCCCGGCACTGAGACCTGCCATCCCCGGCTCTGCTTTAGCTAATATATCCCCGCCGGGGATGAAACCATAGACATTTAACCCCGGCTCTGCAGAATTTTTTTCATCCCCGGCACTGGATTTTTTCTTAAATAGAGCACTGCCGGGCAGCAGGCTATATACGAAGGCAAACTTCTCGCTAGCTGGACAGTACAAATTCTACTCAAATTTGTGAAGTTAAATAGTTGTACCAGTTTCTCTGAACCAAATATTGTGTTACAGTCATGTTTTTCTTTCCCATTAGCAAGTCCTGAGAGAGAATTCTTGTATAAAGACAAGAAAATAATGACGACGTCTGTAAATATGAGGGCGAAGAAGCTTCATAAAGGTAAAGATTATTCAAGCCCATGTAAGAATGTTGTTCATCTCTTGATCAGATAAAACACGAAATGGACTGTTTTGAAGGGCTCATTTTTTCCACATTCACCACAGCCGAGTGTGCAAAAAGCCTCTGAGCCCAACTTTATAACCACAGAGCCCAACTTTATAACCACTGAGCCCAACTTTATAACCACTGAGCCCAACTTTATACTATTTTTGATGTTTCCACTAATTGCAGGGTCCCGACATTTTCTTCTGCTCCGGGCACTCCAAACGACTTTATTCCACTTCTGGAAAGGAGGTAAGCCACCGACTCAATACAAGACTTACAAACGACTTTAGTCCACCTCTGGAAAGCAGGTAAGCCACCGACTCAATACAAGACTTACAAACGACTTTAGTCCACCTCTGGAAAGGAGGTAAGCCACCGACTCAATACAAGACTTACACAAGAAGAGATGGAAAATTCAAGAATCAAAGCCAACGACTCTATACAAGAATCATACAAGGAGAGACAGCAGCTGCGAGATTCATTGATGCGAGATGAAGAGATGGCAGCTCCAAGATTCATTGATGCGAGATGAAGAGTTGGCAACTTTAAGATTCATTGACGCGAGAAGAGATGGTAGCTATTTTATGAAATAAGAATTTTAGGCTGGGAAGGATTACATGATAGTTATATTCAAAGAGACAACACATCATTCAAATTGTACATTTTTAAAAATCCCATTTTAAGTATGTTGATTGAATACATAATAAAATCAACATGTGATCCTTTAGAAATGAATGCATTACACTTTTATTTGCCATTAACACAAGCTTTCTAATATTAATCAGACCCTGGCTTAAAAGTAAGTACATGCATCGCATTTAGCATTGTGTAGGCCTAACTTTAATATATTTATTACATTACAACAAAAATTGTCCAGTGATTGTCTTACTTCTTCTAATGTTACAAGTGACTGTAGAGTTGAGGGTGTCTCTGTCCTGCATCAATATATCAACAGACTTGTTCGGGTCCGACACATCAGATGGGTCAGCTCGAAACTGAAGATTTACTTCCTGCATAGATAAGGGGGAAAGTCATGATATATATATATA